>CM047513.1:1874047-1891547 GCA_026122265.1 Ammodytes dubius | reverse complement strand
ACTCTTCGAAAGCACTTTTGAGGGGCTAGAGCGCTAGAACATGCTCAGAAACTGGGGGAACTTGGCGGTGAAAATTGCGATCTGTCATGATTGTTCTGAAGTCTCACAAAGTGGGCTCCCATAGGCCAAAAGAAAGCTTTCAGGAATAACATGCAGTATAAATCCCTGCGCATTCTGGACTCTGTGGATATTTTTAAGAGTCAGTTTAAGACACACTTGTTCAGACAGGCTTCTAGATCCATGTCTATGTACTCTGTATTATATTGTATAGTATTATATTGTACGTTCTTAGGAAACTCTTCTTTGTAACAGACTCTGTATATGTGTCGTTTTATTGCATTTTATTGTGTTTTTTTAATGTGAAGCGCTTTGTGACCCTGGTCTGTGAGAGGCGCTATATAAATAAACTTTACTTACTTACTTACTTACTTAAATAAGCTAGAGTGCATTAAAATTGGTAGGAAGATGCATCAAGATTTTTGAGTGTTAAGCCATGCCAAAAAGGAAATCCGTTATCTTTCTAATTTAGTTTTCATATATTGATTTTCACAGGTTGCATATTTTAACGTACTCTTCTTACAAAATATTAGAGACCGCTTCTATTTATATTATATTACAAATACTTTATAAAGTAGAAAAAACTGAACTAGATCTCTCTCCACTGCACACCCAAAGCAATTTAGATTTTTTATTTTTGGGGGATTTAAAATAGGTAGCGTCATTCCGATAAGTGGATAGCAACCATATTGGACCTTGGTATATATACACTATATAGGCAAGGCAAGGCAAGTTTATTTCTATAGCACAATTCAGACACAAGGCCATTCAAAGTGCTTTACAGGGGCAAGATTAAAATACACATTACACATTAGAAAAGCGAATGAATAAAACATTTTGAATTAACCTTTAATGACACGTTTTTTTTTTTGCATTTTTTGTCACAGAAAAGGAAACATCATAGACTGGGCTGATGACGTACCGGAGTGAAAACCTTCAATCTACCAGAACCTCCTCTTTCCTCTGAGACCACGTCTACAAAACCACAACACACACACACACAGTACGGACACAGTACGGACACACACACACACACACACACAGTACAGACACACACACACAGACACACAGGCAGTACGGACACACACTGACAGACTAACACACACAGTCAGTACAGACACACATTGACAGACACACACACACACACACACACCCAGGACGGACACACACACACACACACAGTACGCACACACACTGTACAGACACACACAAGAATGCTCCATGTCTAAAAGCAGCTCTCAATCTTGCCCTAAGTTCCACACAGAAGGTGGACAGACGTCACACCCAAAAACAAAATCTATAATAATCATAATATCAAGTTTTTTTACCACTAGACTAGAGTGTGTGAGTGTGAGTGTGTGTGTGTGTGTGAGTGTGAGTGTGAGTGTGTGTGTGTGTGTGTGTGTGTGTGTGTGAGTGTGAGTGTGTGTGTGTGTGTGTGTGTGTGTGTGTGTACTAAGCAGCTAATAGGCTTAAGTAAGTGGGTGAACCTGAATGAGCCTAAAAAGGTCACAACAGAAATACTTGGTGACCTGGAAAATCCTGTTGTGTGTGTGTGTGTGTGTGTGTGTGTGTGTGTGTGTGTGTGTGTGTGTGTGTGTGTGTGTGTGTGTGTGTGTGTGTGTGTGTGTGTGTGTGTGTGTGTGTGTGTGTGTGTGTGTGTGTGTGTGTGTGTGTGTGTGTGTGAGACTGTGCTTGTTATACGTGTGTAGGAGTCACGTATGAGTTATAATAACAATACTTCTCCACCTTTAGTAAACAACCACCTGTGGACAGACATGCCAGAACACACACACGGACACACACACACACACACACACACGGTAAACTGCTTATTGTACAAGAGGGAAGAAAGTTAATGGAAACATTCAGTTAAACCAGTTTAGTAAAGAGATGTAAGGGCTGTGCTATATGATGATATATGATGAAAAAATATAAAAATATTGTTTTGTCAAAATCAGTGAATATCTCCTCATGATCCACTACCTGTCTGTACTGAGTGTGCACTGAAAAAAATATCTGGTCTTAATACACAGCCAAGGCTCTGTAAACTTGTATGTAAACAAAGGGGCAAACGTAGATAGCAACATGCAAGTTTACAGAGCCCATGCTGTTTATTAACACTGGAATTTGTTCAGCATACACAGTACAGACAGGTAGTGGATCATGAGGAGATATTCACTGATTTTGACAACAACAAAAAAATATTTTGACAACAAGCGTTCTCCAGAATCACTGACTACACCTTCAAATCTAAATTCTTACCTTAAGCTGCCTAACTGGTACATTAACCCTGCATTCCAATCCCCATACTATTTAGTATGCACGAAAAAGATTTAGGATGTCCCAATACATGCACGTCAATTTCTAGTATGCTGAAAAATACATAAATGCCCCACTAACTCCAATAGCATTTTGGAGTATTCGTCTTTATTCTTGACATTTCTCAAAATAATTAAAAAAAATCTTCCTTATCTGATTTTTTTTTCTCTCCCGTGGCCCTTACACTCTTCTGTACTTTAGTATGTAGTGTAGTAAAAAGAAAAAGTATGTGATTTGGAACGCAGGGTTAGTATCTAAAATAAGTCATGGGGCTACAATCATCCAATCAAAAGGCTAGTTTGGAACCCCGCCACTAAAGTCAAAAGGGATTAAGGAGATTAGGGCTGTTGCGTTCACAGTCACACCAGTCTTGTTTAGTGCAGTTTAAAGACCTATCACTACTTCACCGGTGGAAATATGAAGGTGTATTGAACTCTGAGATCCTATGTAGTATACATGTGCAACATTTTTAGAAATCGGTTCATCCTAGCCTGAGAAAAGGCAGAAAGAGTGTTTTATGGTCTCACTGTCTAACTCTACATTTTCCCATGTGTGACATCACCCATGGTAAAATGTAGGGTTATAGGATTAACAGGACAGCTGGGCCAAGGGAAGACTGAGGGAAGACTGAAGGAAGAAAAACCTAATTCATTATATCATAATAGCGCTTTTATAATGATAGAACACCGGTTCTGTATGTGTGAAGTATTCCTTTAAAAGGTAGTGTTAAAGGTGGAGTCAGTGATTCTGGAGAACGCTTGTTGTCAAAATCAGTGAATATCTCCTCATGATCCACTACCTGTCTGTACCGTGTGTGCACTGAAAAAAAAAATCCAGTATTAATTTGTTCACCATATTTTTTTCCAGGGCACACACAGTACAGACAGGTAGTGGATCATGAGGAGATATTCACTGATTTTGACCAAAAAGTGATTTTGACAACAAGCGTTCTCCAGAATCACTGACTACACCTTTAAGAAGTAATTTTCACCAGCTACTTTTTTAGAAAGTTATTTATAAACTTTCTGTAGAGTCCCTTAGTGCATTTCCTGCTTGTACATCCTATAGATGGCTAGATAGATTGTGTGTTGCTACAACAGTGTGGAATTTACTTGTGTTTATTTAAATCCCTTAGAAAACTGTTAAGTAGATAGTATGCCATGTTGGTTGTTTATTTTATTTTGTCTTTTGTTTGTGTTTCACTTTTTCACTTTGTGTGCTTTAAAAAGAATCCAAAAAAAAAAAGAATAGTAAAAAAAAAAGTTTATTTAGAGCTGGTTGTCTAATAGAAAATGCCACAATAAATTGAGCACATTTTGACTGGGGTTCGGTCTAAAGTTGTTACATATCCCTGACAGCACCCTAACCAAAACTTATCAGCTTTGTCATGTGGCAAATTCTGCTCATATTTTTGACACAAATCAACCTTCATTTCAGTGTCCAACTTGCAGATTGTAACTAAACAAAGTCTCATTTGTCGCATTACACCAAGCCGAATTGAAGATAAGACCCCGACGATCAACTACCGTAGTGTTGCAGATTTGTTCAGAAATGTGGGTCATGTTGGAAAATTAGATGCTAGAAATACAATTGCACTGGTGTGTGTTTGTGGAGTAAACTAACATATTGTAAGCAAATAAAACCATATCCGTCAGCCTTTGACTAAGCCGAATTAAAGAGGGGGTTCTGAAGATTATGAATATGTGTTAAAAGTGTTCCAAAAACTCATAAGCATGGGGAAAATCAGATGATAAAAATTAAACTGCACAATTTTAGACTGGGCTTCGTCTTGACGTGCTCTCGCCTTGCTAACAGTGGCAGCTAACGTGAGTATAGGAACACAACTATTATTATTCTAAATGTTATAATTTTTTAACCTCTTATCGGTCTTCTAGACACTGCAGTAAGGTCAGTTTAAATTCCAGGAGGGGTTGGGGCAGAGACGGGGCAGATATTATCTAGACACCGCTTCCTCAGATTACTGCACTCGTATAAAAAGGTGCATAATGTTAAGAAATGCAGTCTAATTTGCTTTATAACTCTCAGCCGAATTGAAGATTGGATCCTTACGATTACGACTATGTATTAAAAGTGTTTTAAAACTGCTTGTCGTATTGAAAATGAGATGAAATAAATTAAATTGCGCAAATTTAGCTTTGCGCGTTTAACTGGTTAAAAAACGTTCCAATGGTAAATAAATACTTGCTTTACACCAAGCCGAATTGAATAATGTATCCCTACGATTAGGAATATGCATTAAAATTGTTTTGAAACGCCTTGTCGTATTAAAGATAACACGATAGAAAATTAATTGCGCAATTTTATACGGGCGTTCAGTGTGACGTGCCTTTGCCTTGCTAACAGTGGCAGCTAACGTGCTATATTTTCTTGAACCCTCTTCAACTATTCCATTATTATTTTACCTCTTTCCTGTCCTGTAGACACTCCAGCACTGCCAGGTTGTTGTTCCAGGAATGCTTAGGGCAAAGGCGGGTGAGATCCTCCCTACACACCGCCTCCTCTGCTAACTTCCAGCCGGTAGCCCTTCGCCGAGGTACCGAGGCCGCTGCTGCAGCCGCCTTCTGGTCACTGAATCCCGGGTTCAATGCAACGGCTTGAGCGGGGGGACCTCCAGGGACAATCGGTAGGATATCAGCTTTCGGTGCAAGTTTAGCGACAACACTGTTTTCTGCTTGAATCGGCCGTAAAGACGACAAGACGCACATCAGCAGCAGGAGCAAAGGAGGAACACGTATACAGTCCGCCATCTTCACTTAGAGCTAGTTACAGCCCGAAGCCGCGTTCAGGAACCGCTGAGAAATATGGGAACGAAATCAGGATAAAGTTGGAGACAGATTTTTTTTCTCTCTCTCTCACTCACTCGCTCTGGATCGCTCTAGATCTCTCTGGATCTCTCTCGTCGTCTCGTCTCTCTCTCTCTCTCTCTCTCTCTCTCTCTCTCTCTCTCTCTCTCTCTCTCTCTCTCTCTCTCTCTCTCTCTCTCTCTCTCTCTCACTCTTCCTCTCTCTGTGTGTGTATGTCTCTCTCTCTCCCTCCAATCCAATCACATTCACATTCACACATCCACTTGAGGGTCCCATGGTCTTTGGAAGCCAAGAACCGAACTAAGCTAAACTTTATTTTTAGATTTTTAGATATTTATGTCAATATCTATTCAAAGTTGGGTGTTTATGTAACATGGTTGGTTGAGTTCTTGTTTAAATCCAGCTAAAATGGTTCAACAGTGCCATCTACTGTCGTAAACGTGTACCTGCACGGAGTAGTTGGGTCATTAGGGCAATGAATTCTGGGAATTCTCCAAAGCTATTGAGAGAATTCCATGAGGTAATACGTGTGTTTAGTCTGTGCGCATATTTAATAATTAACTATATGAACTGTAGTTAGAAGTTGAGCTGTTTAAATGTAAAGTAGGAATATATATGTTAAAGATACGTTTCGCCATGTTTTTGCTTGTTTGCAAGTCGCCTTTTCTATGTTTTATTGGTCGGGAAAATTCCTGTTTTAAGCTAGCTCACGTTATGTGCCGTCTTTACAGTGAACACACTGCTTGTCCGTGCCCACGTTGATGACTCTCCGCTGTTGTTTTCTATAAAATATGCAGGTATGTACAGTAGCTATGTGTTGCTTTTGCAAGATGTTTTAATATTGTGCAGCTCAAATATTGTCTGCTGGTTTATGTGTTTTATTGTCAATTGGTAATACATGTTAAGAGGTTACTAAAAATATGGTAATAGCAGGTTAATGCACTTATGTGAGCTCCGTGAAATGAAGAATGTATTTTTGTTATTATATAGGACATTTCTTTATTGTTTAGAAGAGTGAGACTTCTGTTATGCTTTATTTATTTTATTTATGTGAATCAAATCCACTATACGATCACACTGTACTAGTTAAGAAAAGCTATTGAGAGAATTCCATGAGTGAACACACTGCTTGTCCGTGCCCACGTTGATGACTCTCCGCTGTTGTTTTCTATAAAATATGCAGATGCAGAGCCAGTGTCATTAAAAACTGCTGTTGCCAAAACCTGGGTTCCGAGACGTTATTGTGCGAGAGACCGACCACAGAGGTCACATTGGTGCCGTGACTCGTCCATGACCACGCCGGACCGGACAGACGTCTTCTCGCCACTACATCGTTTTGGAACTGTGTCCTTTTTATTAAGTGTGTTTACGTGCCAGCCTAGTTGCTATATTTAATTGTGTTCTTAGCTATAACTGGTGACTTTTAATGACCACAATGAGCTTCAGTAACTATTGTAACTCTGATATTACTCCACTGGGTATTGGCAGGGGTAGAGGGTTACATAGCACCCCAGTCCCATTTTCTCTTGGTGATCATCATGTGGGGAATAAGACATATTTTGGTGATGATGTTGCGACACCTCACAGTGAACCTAAAGTTGAGTTATGTCCACCACAATGCACTAACACATCACCCCCAGCCCCTCCCCATGATGATGTTAGACTCTTTGACCAAATGAGCACTATTGTGCAGCAGATAGGACAGCAGTTGGCTGATAGCGTAATGTCCCACCTTAACACATCGAGCCCCAAAGCTGCTGCACACACAAGCCATGATGAGTCTTGCAATAACAAAGAGTCCTTCCAGAGCCACACACTAGATCACTCCAAAGTCCAGCTGGTCGCACAGAGAGGAGTTAAGGATCCACCTGCGTTTCGAGGGGAGAGCTCAGATAAACTGGATGTTGATGACTGGGAGGACTCGATGAAGAACTACATCAATAAAAGTGGCGTGCAGCTGGAACATCAGGCTGAGGAAATTCTCGTCCACCTGAGAGGCAAGGCAAAGGATGTGGTGAGATATGGGATAAGGAATGGTGAGATTGATGTTAAGCGTAATCCACATGCAATCTACAGGCTACTGCACAAACATTTTGGCTCGAGCCATTGCTCCCCTGTTCCGCTGGCTGACTTTTACTCCACTTTACCAAAGGGGGAGGAGGATCCATATGAATATTGGATAAGACTTAACAGAGCTGCTGACGATGCTGTAACTTCTCTCAAAGAGCAAGGCAAAGTATTCGACAACCCCAGTGTTGAAGTCACACGTATGTTTATCAGACACTGCCCCAACAGAGATTTAGCCCTTACCTTTAGGTCCAAGACGGTTGACAAATGGTCCACACGAGAGGTTCAAGAAGTGTTAGATGAATACCACCTTGAGAAGGGAGTAAGATCTTCTGCAGTGAGAAGTGGAAAAGTAAACATGAACAAAGTCGAGGTTTGTCCTAACACTACGCCTGTTTCAGACATCCCAGAACAAAAGCAAGCTGTGAGCCAAGACGCCGGTGCTCTGGAGAGGATGATTGGAATGCTGGAGAAAGTGTTGCTGCAGAGCCCTGGTTACACTCAAGCTAACAAGAGACCACAGAACAGGCCGCCAAGGATTGAGGGCTTGAATGAAATGCCATGCAAGCTATGTAAAGACGGCTCTCACTCTGCCCTCACACACTGTCGCGAGCACAGGCTGTGCTTTCTTTGTTACTCACCTGACCATTCACGTCGCAACTGCCCTGAGGGAAGACGCCCTCCTCTCCATGGTCAACAGGGAAACTAAATGATCTGCACACAGGGGAGGGCAGTGTAGATCAAGTAAGTGAACCTCCCACCTTGAATATGACAGAAATCAAAGATTATGACACCTTATGTGAGACCTACAGCAATATTTTGCCGTCACATAAAACAATGATTGTACAAGATTTGCAGAGACTCTCAAAAACTGACAGCCTATTCTACACAGATGTTACCACTGCTAATAATCTAGTCCTGAGAGCATTAGTGGACAGTGGTTCTATGGCATGCACTGTAAGTGTGGCAGCTGACAACAAACTTTCCCAGTCCATCCCCGACATGAAAAAGAAATCAGCTGAAGAGTTTGTCATTGTTGGTTGTGGGGGCAACCTTGTCACGCCTACCGCCATGTATGACCTCATAACATCAGTGTATGGCTATAAAGTGATAATACCAGTTCTGGTTGTGCCAGGCCAGACTGATGAAATGATTCTTGGCAGTAACTTAATCAAGTGGCTTATCTCACAGATGAAGGAGACAGTTGGTGAATTCACATCTCCTGTTGAAAGCGCTCAAGGTGATAATCTGCCCCATTTAATGTCTCTGTTGTCTGACATGGATAAATGTGAAGCCGGAGTGACGCCGAACAGGATCGGCACGGCTAAACTTAAAAGATGTGTCACTTTACAGCCGATGTCTGAGCATTTAGTGTGGGCTAAGTTACCTGCTTCTGATGTATCTGCAGTGGGAAAAACAGTTGTCATTGAACCCACACAGTCTAAGACCAGACCTGCACAAATTCTTGTGGGGAGAGTTGTGACTTCGCTGTCAGGAGAAGGCTGGGTTCCAGTGAAAATATTAAATCCAACTGAAAAGCCACTCACGCTTAAGAGAAATGCAAAGGTTGCCGATGTGTCCCCATGTCTCTCTGTGCAGGACTTACCGGAACCAGAGCACGTCCAATCCAGTGCGCAGCACGCACACAGTTCACCTCCTAAAGCAAGGTCGGAGGAAGAAATATCACGCATCTTGAACGACCTTGGTCTGCAAGATTTGGACCTTTTATCCTGTGAAGTCTCCCCGGAGTGGAAAGATAAACTGCTGTACATCATTGAACAGTATGAGAACATATTCTCGAGGCACAAAATGGACTGCGGTGAGGCAAAAGATTTTGTACATAGAATCCGTTTAATGGATGATAAGCCTTTCAGACTTCCATACAGACGAGTCCCACCCTGCCATTATGATAAGCTCCGCACTGCCATCAATGATATGGAGGAGTTGGGGATAATTCGCAAGTCTCAGAGTGAATATGCATCACCCCTCGTCCTGGTTGTCAAGTCAAATGGTGATCTCCGCATCTGTAATGACTTCAGGTGGTTGAACGCAAGAACTGTCAAAGACGCACATCCATTGCCTCATCAGACAGACACTCTCGCTGCACTCGGGGGAAATGTGTTCTTTTCAACAATGGACCTCACCTCCGGGTTCTACAATGTCAGGCTGCATGAGGATGACAAAAAATACACAGCGTTCTCATCCCCCTTTGGTCTACATGAATATAACAGGATGCCTCAGGGTCTCACAAACAGCCCTGCTACTTTCATGCGAATGATGATGTCCATCTTTGGTGATGAGAATTTCACGAGCCTGTTATGTTACCTGGATGACCTAATGGTTTATGCTCCATCTGAACAGGTCGCACTCCAGCGGTTGCAGATGGTTTTCTCCCGCCTTTCGGCCAACAATTTGAAGCTTTCGCCTAAAAAGTGCCACTTTCTTCGCCGGTCTGTCAAGTTCCTGGGGCACATCATATGTGGAGATGGTGTTAAGACTGACCCGAGTAAAGTGCAGGCTATTAATGATGTGCAGGAAGCTGACCTGATGGAGCCTAATGGAGAGACACCGTCTGCAAAGAAAATCAGATCCTTCTTAGGTATGGTCCTCTATTACCATCACTTTATTGAAGGTTGCTCTGCCAAAGCTAAGCCATTGTTCAGCCTCGTGGCTGAACCTGCTGCATCACCCAAAAGAGGAAGGGGAAATAAACCAAAGTTCAAAAAGGGCCCAGTTAGACTGTCACCATCTGATTGGACTGACGAGTGCAGAGAAGCTTTCAGGGTTTTAAAGCATGACCTTATGCACAGTGTTACACTAGCACATCCTGATTTTGACTCCCCATTTATCCTTGCTGTTGATGCCTCCTTTGATGGTTTAGGAGCTGTCCTCTCACAAGTGCCTCTTGATGGAAAGATTGCCAGACCTGTGGCATTTGCCAGCAAAACCCTCTCAAGCTCGCAGCTTAACTACCCAGCACACCGTCTTGAGTTTCTTGCTCTTAAATGGGCAGTCTGCGATAAATTTAGCCATTGGTTAAAAGGAGCTAAAAAGTTCTCAGTTTGGACGGATAATAATCCATTGACGTACATCTTAACTAAGCCTAAGTTAGATGCATGTGAACAGAGATGGGTTTCAAAGCTTGCTGCTTACAGTTTTGATTTGAACTATGTCCCTGGCCCAAAGAATGTTGTCGCTGACGCACTAAGTAGAGAGCCATTTGTCCAGTCATGCATGAGCCACCGCCTTGTAAATGAGCCATATGCTTTGTTGCAAAATCAAGTCAGTGGGTTGTTGGATAGGACAGTACAAGATGCGTTCAGATGTACTACTAACTGTCAGATGGTTGTAGATCAGTCTGAGGAGGAAGCTGTTGTCACATCACCATCCTCCCATGGATCACTGTCTTCACAGGACGTCTCAGCTGTGTTGAATGCACATGACACTGGAGGTTTAAGCCAAGTCAGAGGCATTGGACCAGATATTCCCCAGCTCGCTCCTGTCGACCAAACTGCCTCTCTGCCAAGTAGTGAACTGGTAAATCTGCAGGAGCAGGATGATGTTCTGGGCAGAGCCCTCTTTTATGTCCAGCGTCACAGGAGGCCCAGTAGACGTGAACGTGCTGGTGAGCCTCGTGGTGTGCTGAAGCTGTTACGACATTGGCCCAAGCTCTCCATAAAGAACGGTGTGTTGTACAAAGTGAAGCGAGACAAACAAATGAACATGACAACTCACCAGTTCGTTGTCCCAAACTCCCTCAAGGCACAAGTCCTCAATGGTCTCCATGACTCCGCTGGTCATCAGGGGCAGGCTCGCACGCTCGCACTTGCCAGACAGAGATTCTTTTGGATAGGGATGGAGCAAGACGTTATCAATCATGTCAGAAACTGCTTCCGCTGTGTGGTTGGGAAAACTCCAGAGCCTAAAGACCGTGCCCCACTTGAAAGTATTTGCACCTCCGAGCCAATGGAGCTTGTATGTATTGATTTTTGGACTGCTGAGCACACTGACAAAAAAAGTGTTGACGTTTTGGTTGTCACGGATCATTTCTCTAAACTGGCACATGCTTTCCCGTGCAAAAACCAATCAGCAAAGCAGGTTGCCCGTCGCCTTTGGAATGACTTCTTCTGCATCTATGGTTTCCCTAAACGCATTCATTCGGATCAAGGAGCCAATTTCGAGAGTCAACTCATTAAAGAGCTCCTAGAAGTGGCCGGTGTCCACAAGTCACATACCACCCCGTACCATCCCATGGGGAATGGAGTTGTGGAACGCTACAACAGGACTCTTGGGAACATGATCAGGGCCCTGCCTCCCCACTCAAAGGCTAAGTGGCCACAAATGCTTCAAATGCTGACATTCTGCTACAATTGCACTCAGCACGAAACAACTGGTTTTGCACCCTTCTTTCTTATGTTTGGCAGGATTCCCCGGTTACCAGTTGATGTTTTGTTCCAGCACGCCCTCCCCAGCAATGCTGTTGTTGGTCACAATGAGTTCGTCCTCCATTTGAGACGTGACCTCTCTGAAGCTGCACGCATTGCTCGGCAGAACAGTCGCACAGAGCAGGCTCGTCAGGCGAAAAACTACAACCGCAAGGCAAGAGGATCTCCTCTCACAGTTGGTGACAGAGTTTTACTTGCAAATCGTGGTGAGAGAGGGAAGAGGAAAGTAGCAGATAAGTGGGAATCCACAGTCTACGAAGTGACATCTGTGAAGCCTGGAATCAATGTCTACTGCATCAAGGATCCTGTGACATCAAGAGAGAAAGTTGTTCACAGAAACCTTCTACTCCCTGTGAGTTTTCTTCCTGCCGGAGATGATGATGAGTTGAGCTGCCCTTCTGTTGATGGAAGTGAACAATGTGAACCAGTCGTTGATGTACAAGACAGTGTGACAAAGACACGTAACTGGCTACAGCAGATGGATGTTGCAAGTGATGTGGAATCCATAGACAGCCAGCCTGATTCTCTTGTTACAGCTATGAGCAACTCGCACTTGGAGACCGAGCTTACTGTAACCCCACATGCTGTGTGTGAAGCTCCAGAGTCCTCTGATTCTGCTGTACAAGCTGAACAGTTGCCTTCTCTTGTACTACCGGCTGAAATCGTGGCTTCCCAGAATGCAGCCATCCCGCCCTCAGCTGTGGCAGATGAACAGTTCCCCTCCCCTGAACATGACACACAACCAGTCATACTCACACATGAACACACAGTTTGCACACAGCCACCACCCATTTGCACTAGGGCCGGTAGACGTGTTAAACTTCCAGACAGACTTATTTGTGAGATGAATGAACAGGTTGTGGATGATTCAGTATCAACAGCTGATTCTTTCTTTTCTTTTGTCAGAAACATGTTTTCGGGATAGTTTCCTGCAGTTTTTTTACTCACGCTAGTGCCTGTCTATGGTGACTTATGGTTATCCCTGTGAAAGAGCTAAGTTTATTGTACGAGAGGTGTATACGGCATCTTTTTAGTCTATGTTTGTGAGGGGTCTGGCCAATCTCTTGCTGACATAATTCCAAGTGGAAAGTTGTTGAACTGACTTTATGACTGTGAATATGCTCTTATGGGTAGCTACATGTATTTTTTTTTTTTCTCTCGTTATTGTGCCCCAATTTAGCAGGATTTAAGGGGGGTGTATGTAACATGGTTGGTTGAGTTCTTGTTTAAATCCAGCTAAAATGGTTCAACAGTGCCATCTACTGTCGTAAACGTGTACCTGCACGGAGTAGTTGGGTCATTAGGGCAATGAATTCTGGGAATTCTCCAAAGCTATTGAGAGAATTCCATGAGGTAATACGTGTGTTTAGTCTGTGCGCATATTTAATAATTAACTATATGAACTGTAGTTAGAAGTTGAGCTGTTTAAATGTAAAGTAGGAATATATATGTTAAAGATACGTTTCGCCATGTTTTTGCTTGTTTGCAAGTCGCCTTTTCTATGTTTTATTGGTCGGGAAAATTCCTGTTTTAAGCTAGCTCACGTTATGTGCCGTCTTTACAGTGAACACACTGCTTGTCCGTGCCCACGTTGATGACTCTCCGCTGTTGTTTTCTATAAAATATGCAGGTATGTACAGTAGCTATGTGTTGCTTTTGCAAGATGTTTTAATATTGTGCAGCTCAAATATTGTCTGCTGGTTTATGTGTTTTATTGTCAATTGGTAATACATGTTAAGAGGTTACTAAAAATATGGTAATAGCAGGTTAATGCACTTATGTGAGCTCCGTGAAATGAAGAATGTATTTTTGTTATTATATAGGACATTTCTTTATTGTTTAGAAGAGTGAGACTTCTGTTATGCTTTATTTATTTTATTTATGTGAATCAAATCCACTATACGATCACACTGTACTAGTTAAGAAAAGCTATTGAGAGAATTCCATGAGTGAACACACTGCTTGTCCGTGCCCACGTTGATGACTCTCCGCTGTTGTTTTCTATAAAATATGCAGATGCAGAGCCAGTGTCATTAAAAACTGCTGTTGCCAAAACCTGGGTTCCGAGACGTTATTGTGCGAGAGACCGACCACAGAGGTCACATTTACACAGAGCCGCAGCTCCGCTTACGGCCATTTAAAAAGCAGTAGAAAAGCAGAAATGTTAAAAATGTTTCAGATTGAGCACAGCGGAGTGTAACTGTTTCAAACATAATCCATCCTATAAACCCTTTGTGTGCCAAATGGTGACAAGATTGGGTTTTGATATCAAACAGTTTTGGCTGGATTATATTTCCTGAGTCGTTCCTGCTCATGGAAAACATATGTACCTGCTACTTGTGTCTGGGTGTGGCTGTGAAAAAACAGGTTGGGTACCTTTTGTAGTTCTTCTACATGCTTATAAAGAGGACAGGCTAGTTACTCTGTAATTTTCCTGAGTCTACAAACAGGTTTAAATTATCTCTCCCTCATACATTTTTGTGAAAAAGAATTTCCCTTTGGGGACAATAACTTCTAAAGGCTTTGACATAAGTCTTCAGGTTGACACGGCCAGCCAGGTCTGACCAGTTTTTCAGAAACCTGGCTAATTGACCAACCAGCCGGGTCCTACCACAATGAAGCTGACGAGCAGCATCATCCTGTTTTAATTTTTGCCGTAACCACCAAGGTCCTGCTTTCTGTATTGTTTCTAAAAATTAAAAATTAAAATAGATCTAAAAAAGTTCTTAATGCAAAGAAAGACACAAGGCACAAAAAAGTTGGAAATAATTAAAGGAACAGATTTGAGTTCAAAGATTAAAAACCGTTTTTGTAATGATTTCAGTGCTTTTGCAGTGATGAACTAAGCCTAAATGTTGCAACCAAACATAGGCCAACTTTATAGTTTTGAGGGTAGGTTGGTTTGGTTATTCATGTAGAGAACCGCCTTTTTTCATTTGTTTGTGAAGAATTTGTAGTTGATGTTGTTTTTTAAGTGTTATTTATTTCAACAATACCACCAACAGATTTCAAATGATTTCATGTCATGTGCAGAAATACAAAAAAGTGCAATATTTGGTGCAGTCAATTAGTGTAAATGTATCTTACCATAAACTAGCAGCATAGAAAACGTGCAAATTGTGAAAAAACTGTTTGCTTTAGTGAATACTAAAGAAGAACAATGTCTCTGTGTGAACTGATTCTAGAGATCTGTTAAACAATTGTGTGAGTGTAAGGGAATCAAAATAAATTGGTATGCTGGGCTAAGTCAGAAATGTGCTACTATTTTAAAATAATAATGAGCCCTTGCTCCCCCAACTGTCCCTGCAAGTCCCTGGTTGATAAGACAGTTAGTCTACCTACAAATACATGTATGTGTTTATTGAGGGATGAGCGCACTCACACATATTGTTGATAGGAGTAATGGGTAAGGGGGGCCCATTGACTGGAGGCTTTCAAGGGCCCAGCCATTTGTGTGGGCAGGCCTGCACACACACACACACACACACACACACACACACACACACACACACACACACAATGACTTACTTAACTATGTATGCCTATATTTGCTGTACAAATAAATATAATTATTTATTTTATTTCAATGAAGTATCTAAAATATGTCAATGAGTTTTCTCAAAATAAGGACTTACCATCTTAATATTTTGACTTTGCTGCGTTCAGGAACCAATCGGAAATATGGGAACTCGGGATAAAGTTGCGGAGATTTCTCTCTCTCTCTCCTTCTCTCCCTCCCTCTCTCTCTCTCCTTCACTCTCTCTCTCTTCCTCTCTCTGGGAAAGGCTCATGAATAATTAATGCACTCGTGTGGGTTCCCGTTGGGTTCACGCTCTGAGTCATCCAATCACATTCACTTCCTTTGAGAAAATATTGACTTATATTGATCTCGATATTTCATCTTAGAATCTCAAAATAATTACAAAATATATCTCAAATTTGGAACATCAATATTTTGAATTACAATCTCAAACTTCCAACTCGTCTCAACTTAAAGGTGCACTGTGTAACATTTTAAGTAATTTATTAGCTAAAATCAATATCCTCATTCATAAATATGTCTTCATTGGTGTAAAATCACCTCTGCCAATAATCTGAATTATCCTCCTGAGTGGAGAATTACAAATATTAATATTACATGTTGTACATTGAGCAGGCAAGTCTTATGGAGGAATCCATGTTTTTGGAATGTCATCAGGTGCATTGTTTAAAATTTAGAATTGTTCTTGTCCTTGAAGGCCACTGTAGCTTCTGTCATTACTCAAAAGGGGTGGGGTTACCCAGGGAGCGTTGCATTCTAGAACTTTCTAAAACTTTCTTGATGATGTCATATTACACAGTGCCCCTTTAACATGAGATAGATGTACTTATTATTTATTTTTTGTCCTTGTGATGTTACAGGTGTTTGTGTGTGTGATGAAACGACATTAAATATATTGTGAAATTATTTTTTTCGACTTACAATCTCAAACTTCCAACTTATCTCAAAATAAGGACAATGTTTGGACTTAGTATGTCAATACTTTGCTGCATACATCCGTTTTCTGACAGCAGAGAGATTGGCCAGTGGGGGGCGCCTTTAGCTCAGTTGGTAGGGCGTCCCCCTCCCGGGCCGGGCCCAGCAGCAGACCCGGGTTCGATTCCCACCCGCGGTCGTTCTCTGCATGTCACTCCCCTCTCTGCCCCATTTCACCTCTGTCTCTGCACTATCAAATAAAGCATAAAAATGCCCAAAAAATATCTTAAAAAAAAAAAAAAAAAGAAAGATTGGCCAGTGCACTATCAAAGAATTAAACAAAAAATTTAAAAAATACATCTCGGGATAAAGTTGCACAGATGTCTCTCCCTCTCCCTCTGGAGTAGATACTGGGAAAAAGCTCATGAATAATGAATGAGCGTGTGTGTGTTCCTGGTGGGTTCACACTGAGAAATTCAACCACTGAATGCACAAATCAAAACAAACTCGTATTACTAGTATACTAGTATTTCAATATGAATTACATGGTATATTTTCTTTCTTCGTACTGGCAAATTTAAAATCCGCTAGGTCTATACTGTCAAAACTATAGAAAACCTGGTCAAAACCCACAGAGTTAAGGTTTCAAACACTTCTTTTTGGTCCAACATTTCTGTATTTGAGCAAAAAAAAAAAATGAACAAAATGACACCACGAAACGATCAATTTAATTAAAAAATAAGTCGTAATGTTTATTAACTTCTGAAGTGGTAGACAAACAGTTCGTAGAAAATATACATATATACAACTTCCTTTAGAAATAAATATCCAACAAGGAAACGTTACATTTACAACAGCAGTCGAAGGCTTATGGCACTTAATGTTCGCGGTTCTGAGGTGATTTTAATAAACTTAAGACACTGAGACCATTAAAAAAAGGTGCTACGAGGAACTCTCAGTGTGTGTTAATTCTAGCGCCCCCTTTTGGACAAAAGCGGTAGTGTTTTTACCACGCCAGCTGTTGTTCCTGGGTGAGCATATACCCATGACAAAGGCATTAAGAAAAACTATATAAAATTAAAATAGCATTCTTTGCACTGTTGGTCTGGTTTGCTGTAACATGTCATTTATGATCAGAGAAAAAAATTAAGACCATTTCAGAAATATTTAAAAGTTCCTTGTAGCACCTTTAAAATCAAAACGAAAACCCCAAAAAAAGCATTCAGTCATGATATTAGAATCCACAGTGTAGAGAAAGTTGTTTTTATCGATCCTTGTAACCAGTACTTGAAGATGTGAGGCAGAACAATCTCATCATTTTTTGTCAA
>CM047513.1:1850410-1865410 GCA_026122265.1 Ammodytes dubius | reverse complement strand
CTTGATGTATTTTAAAGCTTGTTGAATGGCCTTGTGTCTGAATTGTGCTATAGAAATAAACTTGCCTTAGTTTAGCTAGCTGTAAATGTCCCACTGTGGAAATGAATAGGGTTTATAACATGATGCCTTAAACTTTGACAGATTCGAAAAAATTGTCAATAGATTTTTCTTAAACCTGCAGTGTGTAGAATTTTGGGTTTTATTTCCTAGCAGATTCTGTAGAAAGTAATTATAATATCCATAAGTACATTTAATTTAGTGCATAATAGCTGAAAACATTTTTTTGAATAATTTTTTTTCCCTTAGAAAGGGTCTCATATATGTCCATATTTCTGCATATTTTGGACCAAGGCCTAGTGCCGCCATCTTGAAAGTGTCATAGTTGGAATGTCATCAGGTGCATTGTTTAACATTTAGAATTGTTCTTGTCCTTGAAGGCCACTGTAGCTTCTGTTATTATTCAAAGGGGTGGGGTTACCCAGGGAGCGTTGCATTCTAGAACTTTGTAGAACTTTCTTGATGATGTCATATTACACACTGCACCTTTAAATAGGCTATATAGAAATTAACTATATTACACACACACTTTCTGTTACCTGTGGACATTTGGCGGCGGGGCCCTGAGCCTTGAGCCAGCGTGTGATGCAGGTGAAGCCGAACAGGTGTCCACAGCGCAGGGCAGACAGCCTGTGTTCCCCCGCGGTGGTCCAGGGCTCAAAGCAGATGCTGCAGATGTCTCCCTCGCCCTCCTCTGGTGGAGAGGGGCCCAATGGAGACACACGGGCAGGCTGGGATGGGACAGGGAGACAGGTTATTAGGGTTACTGCATATATATTTTTTAAAGATTATTTTTGAAAGAATAATATAATAATAATAATTTTAATAATATATATAATAATAATAATAATAATAATAATAATAATAATAATATAATAAAATTATAATAGCTCTTTTTTTTAAATATTATTTTGGGATATTTATATGCTTCCTCCCTCGATAGTTTAGGAGAGACAGATATGAAAGATTTTACTTCCTCCTAACCCTTTTCGAGCGTTGTGGAAAGTGTGTCTTTTTTTTGCTTTTGTTTTATTTATTCATCTACTGCTATTTTAACTTTGTTTTTATTGCTTCAATGTTCGAAATAAAGACATCAATCAATGAAGACAATCAATCAATCAATCATTGTTATATCTTTAAAACACAAGACTCTTCACTCTTTCAGAGAGATAACACAGTGGTTTACCCGGGACAGGAGTGTGGAAATCAATACGTTTTCTATTCAATCTGAATGAAATAGTGATGTGAAAAAGGGTTCTGAGTGTTACCTTGACAACTTGATTTTGAGCGTGTGTCCTTTCCCCGTCTACGGCTGAACTGGAGTCTGAAAAATAACGTTCACATTCTTGAGTTTCAGAAACACAAGACACTGGCTGCGTTTCAAATCCCCATACTTCTAAGTACGATAGAAAAGATTTAGTTTGTCCCAATACATGACGTAGGATGCAGCATGCTGAAAAATACCCAGATGCCCTACTACATCCAGTGGTGATTTTTAGTGTTGAAACCAGCAGCTTTATGGAGGTTCTGACCGACAATCCACTGCAGTGAAAGTGACGTCACATGGACTGAGCCTCCCAGTGAAAACAACCGGAGATGAGACGGATAAATAAGCAAGAGGCAAGATCAAGGAGCCATGTTAGGATGAAATAAATAAGTTAAAAGTATGTCCCAATTATACTATACACACTGCATGCTAACTACATCCTTTTATGGTCAGCTGTAGTAAGTAGAATAGAAAAAAAATTATTCTGCGCGCATGGAGAGTGTGTGAAAAAGACCCAATAAACACTGCTTAGACTTACTGGTTGGTTGTAGCATTTTTTCTTAAGTTGAATTACGCCATCTTTCTTTTTTTTTAAACTCTTCTAGGTCTCACTCCTCCCTATCTAACTCAGCTTCTTCACCTGCGCCCCCACCCTACACACAACACCCGTTCTGCCCCCCTCATTCTGTTAAATGCTCCTAGGGCATACTCCTCCCTGGGCCGTTCCTCCTTCCAGTTTGCGGCCGCTGACAGCTGGAACCAACCTCAAAAATCCCTACAGTTACAATCCTTTACCTCTGTTAGACTCTTCAAACAGGCCCTAACAAAATGTATAAAGCACACCTGTAGCTGCTTCAGTCTAAGCTCACCGTGATCTAGTACATTTATCTATTGCTATGTTGTCTATGTGTGATTTTACTGGCTATAGTACAGTGTTGTCTTGTTCTCTCCCTCTCCCCCCAGGAGGTCATTCACCTCCTACCAGGCCATTGCTTAAGCCCCTATCTCACTGGGCTGCGACTGTTTGCGACAAGTTGGAGACTTCATTCGCAAACGAGTCTCTAAACTGTCTCCAAACGTTCGCTGAGGTCTCAATTTCCTCGCATGAGTCGCAGAGCCGCGCAGTCCTGTCGCATGAATTTTGAACATGTTCAAAAAAAGTGTGCGACAAATCTGTCTCAAAACAGTCTCAGAGTGGTCGCAGGTGTCTCCAACGCGTCGCAAACCCTTCTCAATTTAGTTTCCGCGAGTCAGAAAGTGCGAGCAATGTGAGACAACTTTGCGAGGGGTTGGCGACTTATGAAACTAAATTGCGACTGATTTGAGACAAAAATGAGACGGTCGTGCGACGCTCGCGAGACATAAATGCGACCTCCTGGCAAGTGTTGGGCAGGACATTCGCAAACGTGTCGTGAGGAACCAACTCGGTGAGACTGCAAGTGAAAATTGTCGCTAATTTGCATATTTGGTCGCAATTTTGTGTCTCCAACTTGTCGCACACTGTCGCAGCCCAGTGAGATAGGGGCTTGAAATAAGACATTGTTTCTTAGCAATTTTTGCCTGTTTAAATAAAGGTTGATGATGATGATGATGATTTCTTGTAATTATTCTTTTTACATTTTTTTATTCGTGAATTTAGCCCAAAGTGTATCAAAAAAACCCACTGAACAACATAGTAAACACTGCTGGTACTCACTGGTTGTAGCATGTAGCTGTGGCAGTCTGCGTTGAGGTTGGGGTTGGCTGGATGCTGGACTAGCATTGGGCTGGTTTAGAGGCTCCACAGGCCCCCCATCAGCCTGTCTTTCTATCCCCTCTCCCTCTGCCTCTCCCTCGGACTCGCTCACCTCGGTCGTGCTGCCAGACTGTGGTTCTCTGGAGCTAGCGGCCGGCGCGCGAAGCAGGAACTCAGGAAAACCTCTAGAGGGCGCCGCAGTTTGACTGGGGTAGTGCACTCTGAGGCCCTGTCTAAAGCAACAGACAGACAGACAGACAGACAGACAGACACACGTTTGAATTTGTGTATAAAATTTGTGCTTGAAAATAAAATTTGTTTTTATGACCTTAAAATATGCCTCTTATATCAACATCTGCAAAGTTTGAAGATAATCCCTCACACCGTTCATGAGATATTGCGCTCACAACACACACACACAGGGTTAGGACAACTATCTTAAAAAGGCATACTATGCAACTTTTTTCTTTTTTTCTAAATGCTTTTATCTTTGGACTTTTGGAAAACAAACACATAACTGAAAAGTGAACACACAAACAGACGGACAACATAATGTATGGCTATGGTAGTACACTCTGAGGCCCTGTTTGAGCACGCACACACACACACACGCACGCACGCGGGGTTAGGAGAACTATTTCAAGCAGTAATTTCTATCCTACACACACAGTACGGACAGGTAGAGGATCTTGAGGAGATATTCACTGATTTTTACAAAAAGTGATTTTGACAACAAGCGTTCTCCAGAATCACTGACTCCTTTGTCATGGTGTATAGGTGCATCTGTAATCTTTACTTCATACCCGAGTCCCCTAAGTGGATGACCACACACACACACACACACACACACACACACACACACACACACACACACACACACACACAACACACACACACAACACACACACACACACACACACACACACACACACACACACACACACACACACACACACACACACACACACACACACACACACACACACACACACACACACACACACACACACACACACACACACAGACACACAGACACAGACTACCTGAGTCTCCTCCTGCGCCTGGTGGTCTCTTGAGGTGAGGTGGTAGTGGCTGGTGCTCTACCACCGCTCGCTGACTGAATGCCCAGGTAGCAGGCAGTCTGGGTGGGGCGCGAGACACATCATCCTCCCCCTCCTCTTCATCCACCTCCGTGCTACTGCCAGAGTCTGAGATTATAACGTGTGGAGGAGGGTCAGTGGGGTTGTTGTTGGCAGCTGAGTCCACCTCCATAGCCTCCATGATCTACACAAGGCAAGGCAAGTTTATTTATATAGCACAATTCAGACACAAGGCCATTCAAAGTGCTACAAGGATACAGCGTAAATAAATGGAAACTGGATCCCTGTAAAGTTGACCAGTTTAAAACGTTGCTGAAGACTCACTTTTGTTGCATTGGCCTTTAACACAAGTTGAGACTTTGACACTCCTAACTTTTTTTTCCCTCGTGTATCTTACATGTTGTTTTTGTATTGTATCTTGTACTTTGGTCAGCTGATGTTGTTTTAAATGTGCTATAGAAATAAATTTGACTTTGTAAAAAGGGACAGTGTGTAGAATTTATTGGAATTTTTTTAAAGAACAAAGTCAAAGTCAAATTTATTTCTATAGCACATTTAAAAACAACATCAGTTGACCAAAGTGCTGCACAAGATACAATACAAAACAACATATAAGATACATGAAAATAAAAAATAAAATAAAACGTAGGAGTGTCATAAACTCAACTTGTTTTAATTAGTGTATAATCTCTTGAAAATAATTGTTTTTTCTTTTATTTCCTTAGAATGAACCCTTTAATATCGGAATATTAAGTGGTAAAAGTTCTAGAATTCAACGCTCCCTTGGTAACCACAAAGTTTGGAATAATAACAGAAGCTACGGTGGCCTTCTAGGACAAGAAGCTATAACTAAAGATGGCATCATCCACCACTGCCTCAAGTCTTTCCACAATATCAAGTGATGAGGTGAAGATGTATTTAGTTATTTATTCTATAGTACTTCTTGGTCTTCCAACAGGTGCATTTCCCCAGGACGCACACTATATAAAACAAAGTGTCAAATATTGTTTATGACAGTATGATATTTTTTTTTTGTATGCTGTGTCATTTTAACTTATTTCACAAATCATCCCATGGGGTAATATGGGGATTAAATAAATGTTTCACAAATTTGAAATCGAGGGTTTTTTTCTGGGATGATCTAGTCTAGAGTTGTCAAGTTTTGGGTTAAGGATTTACAATACAGGATATTACAGGTGTCAAAAAGCAGTACAATCTCTCTCTCTCTTTTTTTTTTTTTTTTTTAGCATTTACAACTAATGGTCAGCCTTTCAAAAAACCTATTCTCACCTAAACTTTGCTGCAAACATCTGCTACAGGTAGTGAAGTAACTGAAGTTACACAACATGCTGGTTGTATAACTTCACTACCTCACCACAAACGTATATTGATATCTCTCCATGCAACCTCCTCAACAAAACACCTCAACATTGATTGATAATATGTACTGATCTTACTATCCGTGATGTCGGCTACCTAACTGTGAATCTTGCGGGAACACGTGTTGCGTTCTACGGCTACGCACAGAACTAGAGACCGTGGTCGCAGTGAGGCCTCCAAGAAAAACATGGAGCTAAGAGCAGCCGTTTCTGTTCAATTTGAACTATAGTGCATTCAAATGATTTAATTAAGCTTCTTATATGTATATGTGGCGTTATATAATCTCACATGACAGCTAATAAATGATGGGATTCGTTGTTGTTATCGCTTGGTAACCATTTGTTACCTGATTTGCTAACGGGTAGAAGCGCTTACCTGTGTGGAAGCGATGGTTTAGCAGCCTCCGGTGGCGCTCCAGTAGACCGTGCAAAGTAACAACATGTCCCCCGAATAAAGCTACTCAAGTCGGGGTAAAACGTGGAGGTTTACACCCTTTAAACCCTTGAACCATGGACCTAACGAGCCAGCGGTAGGTTCTGAGCAGTGACTCCCGCGGTTGGAGCTCGAATCTAGTGATGGCAATTTGACTCTGAAGCTTCGATACGTGCTTTGAACCCATGGACATATAAAGAAAGTTTGAACCCTAGGACTACGAGCCAATAGAACCAACGCTTCGAAACTTGCTTCAAATCACGTGACATATGACGTCCGAAGCAGTAACTGCTTCACTCCCTGAATGAATCACTTACTGGTCCGCGGCTCGGTGGAGAAGCTTTGAGCAAAACAAAGAAACTGGCTCAATCCATAAGGCAGCCTACCTCAATACAAATCTTTGAGTGTCTAACCCCATCCCACATAACGTAAAGCATCGATTAGATTGGACTAGGGGATAACACACTGTCTGGGGAGTAGAGGATCGGGGTTCGAGTCCCGGCTTAGGGGGAAGGCATAGCCTAACTGCAAGTGCGATAGGCTTTTATATGCTGTTTCAATTATATCCAAGCCTACATGGACAGAAGGCTAGGCATATCCATTTAAGAACAATTTAGACATCTGTATTTAGATCAATATTTATTCGTGTAAAGATCATGATATTAAGTATTTGGGTTTGTGTGTGTGTACGTCAAATCATTTTCAAAGCAGGGATACGTTGAATCCACTGCAGCCTCGAACTTCGCCAGCAGAGGTCACTGTCACTGAAGCTTCGAGTAATGAACCTATTTTCGAAACATTGGCTCAACTGGTTCAATGCTTCATAAAAGCTTCATTTGCCCATCACTACTCGAATCTCCCGGCGCCAGTTCCGCTCAGCCCGCCCCCTTCCGACGCTACGTCACCGGCGAAGATCGCGCACCTCATATCGTGCAGGCTCCTCAGATCGTGTAGTGACAGGCACATTTGGATTCACACGGGCTGACCGTCAACAGGTAAAAAAATGTTTTTAAAACGCTAATTCTTTATGATACTGCTGCTGTCCTATGTCATTTTATTTTAATTTTTCAGATAAACGTTCTTTGGTTTATTTTGCTCCAAAGTTTTATGGGAGACAGATAATGCCTTAAAATGAAATTATGTGAAAAAAATACGTTCACAGAGACGTAAACGAAAGAAAATTGTGGTTAAAATATGTTTTAGATGAATTTTGAACAAACTGTGAACCATTTTTTTCATGAATCACTTACGTCTGGCGAACTCACTACAGTAATCGGCCTACAGGCATCAGGTCCAACCTGTTTAAAGGCTTCTGAAGAAGTAGAATTGTTTGGGTGTGTGGTTCCAAGGAAGAGAAGGAATGTGCTAGGTATGATGGTATGATTGATGGTGCATAAAATAAACAAAGCACTGCAATGTCAAGATTGTTAATAGATAATAGAAAAGTCATGCGTGGGTGAGAGTATGTTAAGTCACTTTATTAGTCAATGGCTAAAAAGATATTCATCTTTTCTCATCTCCCCACTGAAGTTCCCACACTCCAGAGGGGGTCCTCACAGAGGGTCAGCCATAGTACAGCGCCCCTGGAGCAGTTTGGGGTTAAGTGTCTTGCTCAAGGACACAATGGTAGAAATAGTGGGCACCGTAGATGTAATAGCACTGCAGCCACCACTAGTTTTAACACCCTCCTGTCCGGTGCTGGGGATCCAACCAGAGACCTCATGGTTACTGGGAGGAGGAACCAGAGACCTCATGGTTACTGGGAGGAGGAACCAGAGACCTCATGGTTACTGGGAGGAACCAGAGACTTCATGGTTACTGGGAGGAGGAACCAGAGACCTCATGGTTACTGGGAGGAACCAGAGACTTCATGGTTACTGGGAGGAGGAACCAGAGACCTCATGGTTACTGGGAGGAACCAGAGACTTCATGGTTACTGGGAGGAGGAACCAGAGACCTCATGGTTACTGGGAGGTACCAGAGACTTCATGGTTACTGGGAGGAGGAACCAG
This sequence comes from Ammodytes dubius, assembly GCA_026122265.1. Classification (NCBI taxonomy): domain Eukaryota; kingdom Metazoa; phylum Chordata; class Actinopteri; order Uranoscopiformes; family Ammodytidae; genus Ammodytes; species Ammodytes dubius. The sequence goes on along the minus strand of CM047513.1, from coordinate 1,857,427 downwards.
AGACTTCATGGTTACTGGGAGGAGGAACCAGAGACCTCATGGTTACTGGGAGGAACCAGAGACTTCATGGTTACTGGGAGGAGGAACCAGAGACCTCATGGTTACTGGGAGGAACCAGGGACCTCATTGTTACTAGGAGTAACCAGAAACCTCCGTCGATCACTTTTTTATTTTATTTTTTTATTTATTTTTTTACAAAATGGTATTTCTATTTTTAACTTAGGAAAATATATATACAGTATATATACAGTATATATATATATATATATATATATATATATATATATATATATATATATGTTCTGCCATAAAGTCAGCTCAGTTCAATTTGGTTGAGGTGATGTAACTGAACTATTTCATATTTAGATTTGATCATTGCCTTACCAGCTATAACGTTCTCTCTGTGTCTCCAGTCAATCATGGGCCTCACTTCAATCCTCCTGAAAATCGCTAAAGAGATCTACAAGGTTGTGAAGAAGGTGAAAGCCAACAAGAAGCGATGTCTACGTGTTTCTAAGCGGGTTGAAGACCTGATGCCCTTGGTGGAGGCCATCCAACAGCGAGGGCAAACCTCTGCCGTAGTAGAAACATGTCTCAAGGAACTTCAGATCACTCTTGAATCAGCGCTTGACGTCCTGAACATTTACGAATCGGAACGAATCGATTGGACGAAACGGATTCTGAAGTGCGGCAAGTACGGCAGCGAGTTCATCGGTCTGAACGATCGGCTCAATGATGCCTTCCAGGTGCTGAGCTTAGCTCTGCAGGTATGCTCACTTTACATTTATTTAAATAATGTTTCTCATGTTGCAATTTTTTTTTTCTAGATCATTTTTGTGGCATTTTCAAGCTTTATTAGACAGTACAGATTTGAAATGGGGAGACAGAGAGAGAGAGAGAGAGAGAGAGAAGAGAGAGAGAGAGAGAGAGAGGGGATAGGTACCTGCAGTACAGGTCCACGGGGTCGGATTTGAACCCGCAACCACTGCAACGAAGGCCGAAGCCAATATGGTACACGCTCTATCCACTACGCCACCGGAGCGCCCCTCATGTTGCAAATTTCAAATATTTAATTTTTTCTATACCGTTTTGTTTTGCCTTACCTTTTGCACATTTAGAATGTATTTATTATATATACAGTATTACTTATTTATTTATTTTTATTTTGAATTAATAAAAACGTTTCAATTCCTCTGTATGTCTGGCACATACAGGGTTTTTCCTGGCTCAGAATGGGCCTTTGGGGGTGAGAACAGGGAACAACTTTTTTGGGGTTGCGACTGCAACAGTAAAGGTGAAAAGTTTGTGCATTTTAATTGGTTTGAGAAAGGGGAGTTTCAATGATCAATGATTTATAACGATTATTTTGTTTTCATGATCAAGGGAAGCAGTTATATAAATTGAAATGCAATCAATCGCCCAGCCCTACAGAAGGATGACTTGTATTGGGCTGAACTAGAAACACATTTGGAGAAGTTTTAAATAGCTGAATATATTCTGAATTTCTATAATTTTGGCTCTGATGATTTCCCTTTGGGGGAGGAATAAAACCACTTTGGGGGGCGCCAAAAATGTCTCTATGCAGGACAAACCCATTGCACATATTGTAGAAATTGACAATAGAGCAACTTTGACTTCTTTGCAGGTGGAGCATAGCAACGTATTATTGGAACAGAGAGCGCAAGAGGATGAGGTGGACCGCATGGAGGACAACCAAGAGCTGCAGAAAAGTGAGGGGGTTAGGAGTTTAGCTGGATCTTCACAAGTATAGACCTTGTGTGTGTGTGTGTGTGTGTGTGTGTGTGTGTGTGTGTGTGTGTGTGTGTGTGTGTGTGTGTGTGTGTGTGTGTGTGTGTGTGTGTGTGTGTGTGTGTGTGTGTGTGTGTGTGTGTGTGTGTGTGTGTGTGTGTGTGTGTGTGTGTGTGTATGTGTGTGTGTGTTTCTGACTTAAAAGTTGAGTCAGCAATTCTGGAGAAAGCTTGCTGTGAAAATCACTTTGTCGAAAATCAGTGAATATCTCCTCACAATCTGCTACTTGTCCACCCACAGTGTGTAAAAGTAACGGATCGTATGGAGATATTCACTGATTTTGACAGACCATCCATCTTTGTTTTTTCCTCAGTGCTCGAGCAGCAATTCGATCAGGTCAAAATCCAACTGGACACTGTCATTGAGATGTGTGAGTAGACTGAATTATTTTGTTGGACATTTGTTTAAGAGACCTATTATGCTATTTTTGTGGCTCAAACTGGCATTGGAGTTCAGCCTTTCTGTGAAAACAAAAAAAGCGACCCCTTTGGACAAAATTGTCCCCCATGATCATCAGGAGGAAAATTGAGAATGCTTCAAAAATATTTAAAAGTTCCTCGTAGCACCTTTAAACTGACAGACCAAGATTTCAACAAGTTTTAATAATACTAGTTGAACCAAACTAAAACATAACTTGTTGTGTTGTGACCATGTGATTTTACAGTGAATAAGCCCAGTGCCACTGCTGAAGCAATTCGGATGATTAAACTAGAAGAGCTGAAGTTTTGACCATCCCAAAGTGGCCTTCATGACAATCACCCACCTCAAGGTCTACAAAGGAGAGTACCATGGATTCCCTGTGGCCATCAAGAGATACATCGGACCTGTGAACCCAGAGTCAGTATTACACATTTCAGGACAAACAAACAAACAAACAAACAAACAAATATAACATTCTGAGTACTAAAAGAGATTTAAATGGATTTTGATGCGATTTTGATGGTTATATTTTGTACTTTTGGATCAAATTAAATGCAGGACATTTCCTTGTATCTTCTCATAAGTATGTGACCTATTCATTGTCAGGGAGGTGCGGACTGTTTTCAATAAGGAAGTTGAAACCATGAGGCGGTTTGAGTCGCCCAACATCCTGCGAATGTTTGGCATCTGTGTCAAGGATGAGGAGGGTGAGTGGACACAAGTATCAGACCAATATTAATGTCATGTGACAATATATTACATTTATCTGCCAGTTTTGACTAATTTTTTATTATATCTTAAATGCAATCTAAAAGATGTCTTATGTATTCATTTTTAATATATTGTTATGCCACTGTTAAAGTAGCTACGAGGAACTTTTAAATATTTCTGAAACAGTCAAATGTTTCCTCTGATGATAATAAATGACATACACAGCAAACGAGACCATCAGTGCAAAGAATGCTATTTTTATATAGTTTTCTCTTAATTCCTCTGTCATGGTTATATACGCTCACCCAGGAACAACAGCTGCATAGTAAAAACACTACCGCTTTTGTCCAAAGGGGGGCGCAAGAATGAACACAAACGGAAAGTTCCTCAGACCACTTTTAAGCACTTTGAATTGCCTACTGTCTGAATTGTGTCTGCATGAATAAACTTGCCTTTCCTTATGTTTCCTCATGCCAGGACCCAACCCTCAGTTCCTCATCATCATGGAGTACTGTGAGAAGGGAAGCCTCCGACAGGTTCTGGACTCTAAATGTAATCTGCCCTGGCCCAGGAAAGCTCGTATGTGTCTGGACGCAGCACAGGGGCTGTACCGGTCAGTCTGCTGGATTCGATTGATTGATTGACTGATTGATTGATTATGTCAGAGCCATATTCAGGTTGTCAATTTATGTTGTAATGTACTGTGTCGTCCACTAAGTGTCGCTGCCCTACTGCCATTCTCGTTCTCGTTTGCTGTACATGTTCATGATGGGGAAATTTTTACTATTTCAGAAATATTTAAAAGTTCCTCGTAGCACCTTTAAGTACTGTCTGAATGACATATTGTTTATGATTGAATAACTATTGTGTTGATTATCACTCTTTTCTTAGACTGCATCAGACTGAAGTCAAATCTAAGGTTCATGGATGCATCAACAGCAGCAAGTTCCTGGTGGCTGAAGGCTACACAGTCAAGGTACTTACTAAGCCCAGTGCATGCTGGGACTTCTTGGCGTGTCATTGTGGGATTTGAAGGCTTTATTGTAGCATAGCATATAATTTAATTTAATTTCTTATTTATTTTTTCAGCTGGGAGGGTTTGAGCTGGCACAAACGGAGACTTCACTGAAAAAGTCGCCAAATAAAAAAGAGGTCATGTCTCTCTGCTACACATCTCCTGAGGCGCTCGGCAGCATCAACCAAGGCTACAGCAAAGAGTGTGAGATGTACAGGTCTGTTTACACACATCACACAAGTGTAATTTACATACTGAACCATTATTAGTTCCAAAACCTGTTAGTGAAGTCAGAAACTCATGTGGGGACACAGGTTTAACTGAGATTTAAGGAGACAGATGTGAAAACCAAAAAAATTTGATTAAATATACATTTGCAATGTTGTCTTTCAGCTTTGAATCGTCCTGTGGAAATTGTGACGATGTGAGAAACCTTTTAAAGGTTTGTATCAACATCCAACTCTGAATACTGCAATAAAGTCCTCCTCACCTTAAGAAAATGGATAAAATTGAGAACTTTGAGTATGAATTTTAACGAAGCTAGAGTTTTACTCAATTTGTTCTTGACGGAGAACTTTGAATGGCTCTACGCTTGATTGTGAATTTGTTCCCGGTTTCTTTGCAGGTTTGTCAGATAAGGAATCTATCAGAAAGTGTGCAAGGAGCAGTTTTAAGAGCCGCTCCCTGAGGCTGTCCTGAACCACTGGACAATGATCAACGACTGTCGGGCCTATGACGGCTTCAGAGGCCGTCTGCTGGAGGTAAATAGGCTACAGTCGCACTTTAAACATTTCTTCAGTTTATGTCATATGCACATATTGTAAATAATGCTCCTCAAATTGCACATTTCAATTATTTACTTTTTTCTATACTGTTTTGTTTTTCCTTACCTTTTATACTATTTAGAATGTATTTATTGTTATATATTACTTTACTTCATCTTATCTTTTTTAATTATGTTGTTCTTAGTGCACCGTGGGTCGGATAGAAACGTAATTTTCGATACCTTTGTATGTCTGGCACATATTGAAGAAATTGATAACAAAGTGACTTTTACTTTTAAATATCTGCTGTTTCTGCTACACTGACTTCCAAATGAGTCAACAGTTTTCACTGGATAATTTAATCAGAAAAAAACTCTGAGTAAAATCAAATCAATGAGAGCTGCACTTTGAATGGCCTTTGTGTCTGAATGCTGCTATGACAACAGCGACGTGCATGCGACGTCGAAGCCGTGATAGTAAACATCAAAGATGGCTGCGGATATGTTGTGTGAGTTTGAGACTGCTTTGGCCTCGACCTTTACGATTTGGAAGACGGCAATCAAATATTCATTAGCAAGTAAGTGGAATGTTCTGTTTTGCCGACCGACCACGGCAAACGTTTAATTTAACAGTTTAACAGCTGTTCGCTAAACGAACAGGCTTACGTCACCTTGTGCATCGCTCTGATTGGTTGTAGTGCTATCCAACTGCGTGCAGTGGCATTTGAAATGCACGCGTAGGAGCCGCCCTTGAGTTGGAAATTACTATTGATCGTGGCCAGACCCTCTATCGTCAAGATATCAGGGTCTGGATTTCCAGGCTAGTATAGCATACAATAATATAGTGATTAACGTGGCCTCCTTTTCTCTTGTACAGTGCTGGTGATAAACTACGCAGCGTGGTGGCTAAACTGGAGATTAAAAACAACTCTACTCATCAAAGTGGCCTGAAACATGATGACAACAATCTATATAATCAATCATATAGCCTAATCTATAGTGCAACAATTTTAAAGGTTTTCAAGGCATAAAAAGCCAAAAGTTTGTGATTGTGTTTACGGTTACTCTTGATTAAGTGTCTTATATATGTTGAAACCACAGACTTGTTGTCAAAAATCAACCTTTTCTGTGTATATTAACAAACGTAAATATCATGCTTCCCACTTAACGACATAGACGCAATCAATTCCTATGAATAAAAAAAATGTTATGGAATGCAAAGGTGTATAATAGACATTTAGATGATGTTATAACTCCATCATCAATGTTGTAATGTTAACGTTAGCTAGCTAAGCTAAAGTTGTAATCAATGGTAGTGTATTAGCTTGGCATGCAAATGGGGCATACTAAAATGTGTAATAACTTGAAAATAAATGATAGCTTCAATGAAAAAAATATTGACATATATCTTCTTTTTTTTACCGTTAATTATTGTCACTGTTTTCATCATTTGAGTCATTTTTACTAGTATGAAAATGTCATGCTAACATAACAACTTGGGCCAAATCTGAATCATAGACATTTTCCGAATTTCCCATTCATATTGGCTAAATACTTTGGAGGGCTGTTCATGTGCTCATAACACATACATAGGCCTACAGTATTACTATTTCATGTGAAGATAGCAGCATTCAACACTAGCGCTGAGGATTGTTATAACTCCGTTTTATCACACAAAAATGTCTCCATCTATTTGTACTACCATGGTTTGAATAGGGGGGGGGGGGGGGCGCTACCATACCAGTACCACTATATTACGACCTGGTAGCCCCCCATAAGAGGAGGGTACTCTTTTAAACATTTAATATCCTTCTCACATGTATTTGTGACTATTAGCCTAAAATATGTTGACTTACCAAATTCCTGACATATTGAATCCAGTAATTCATTTAAAGACACCCCTAAAGTGGACCGTTCCATTACTACGCAGCTTCACTGTCTCGTGCGGTCTTCGTCTTTGTAGTTCTGTTTACGCGGGAGATCAGCAACAAAGAAGAAGAAGGAAAGTCAAGGCAAGTTTATTTATTTAGCACAATTCAGACACAATACCATTCAAAATGCTTCACAGGGGCATGAAATAGGCTACATCAAGATAAGCTACGTTTGTGATAAATGTGCGCGTGAAGTTTTAATAACGAGTGATAATAGGCCTACAGTGAAGTGAGAATTGGAGTGATAAATTGTCTGGTGAAATGATAAAAAAAAACAACAAACAAAAAAAACAGTGCTAATCAACTCAATTGGCATTATTGTTTATGTCCGAACGATTTGTGTGCATTAACCTATGGCTACCTGTGTT
>CM047513.1:1835060-1850310 GCA_026122265.1 Ammodytes dubius | reverse complement strand
TTGCAAAGTTTCTATTTTATGAAGCTTGTCGTTTTTCACATCAGTTTCTGTGTCGCTTGTTTTGGGTACCCTTCCCCAAAAAGGGTTTTCAGTTTGTGAAGTTCCAATGTTTTACGTGGAAAAAACCTGTACATCTCACACTCTTTGCTGAACCTTGGTTGACGCTGCCAGCGCCTCAGGAGAGGTTAGCGCAGGGACATGACGTTTTGACTTTTTGGCGCCCTTTTTCAGGGACGTCTCCGTTTTTGCCAGCTCAAAACCTCCCAAAAAAAAAAAAGAAAGAAAAAGCTGCTTTTTAAAGTTTTTGAATCCCCCCCCATTAAATGAGATGCCAACAAGTCTCAGGATCACTGGGCTTAGTACCTTGCCCTGTAGCCGTCAGCCACCGGGAAATTTGCAGCTGTTGGGGCCCTCCGTGAACCTTAGATTTGACTTCAGTCTGGGAAGTCTAAGAGACGACAATAAACACAAAAAGTTCCTTCCATCAGTACAGTAAATTCAGGCAAATTTAAAATTTAAAAAAACTTGCTGAATCCTGTTCAGTAAGTTTTATTTTTTTAGTTGTTTTTAGTTTATTTTTATTTATTTGTGCAAGATAAACAAGATTAAAATAGTAAAAAAAGATGCACTTAGACAAGCATAAACGCGCGGGTGTGACTAAATTAACCTTTAGTAGAAATAATGTTTTATTTGACCTAATCTCATTACTGGTCAATAAAGTGTCTCTGCCAGGTTGTTGTTTACAATTCAGTTAATACGAACACTAAAGGCCATTGAACAGCGGGCGCGACGCGAATACACGGCATTAAAAAGCGAATAATTTGTAATGTGAATTTTGATGCGTCTTACTATCGGAAGCGACGTCCTAGAAAAATCGAACTCAATTCAAAAAAATAAAAGCCTCTAGGCAGTAGGGCAACGACACTTAGTGGATGACACAGTACATTACAACATAAATTGACAACCTGAATATGGCTCTGACATAATCAATCAATCAGTCAATCAATCAATCAATCATATCAGACTGACCGGTACAGCCCCTGTGCTGCGTCCAGACACATACGAGCTTTCCTGGGCCAGGGCAGATTACATTTAGAGTCCAGAACATCTCGGAGGCTTCCCTTCTCACAGTACTCCATGATGATGAGGAACTGAGGGTTGGGTCCTGTCAATTCAGACACAAGGCAATTTAAAGTTCTTTACAAGGGGCATAAAAACATTAAAAATCAAGACATACGACATGTTTTAAGTTACATTTTAGATAATCAGACAAAGACTGAAAACTGGCAGAGAAATTGAACATATTGGAACATTACATTAATATTTGAGAAGGTACTAGAAAGGATGGGTTGGTCACCAGTCCTTTTTGTCTTTTTTTAATGTGAAGACTGGTTGACTCAAACTGAATTGCCATACTGGGATGAATAAAGTTGTTTGAATTGAATTGAATTAATATTGTAAAATGTGCTGTGGGCCTTATACTCTGTGATCCACTCACCCTCCTCATCCTGGACACAGATGCCAAACATTCGCAGGATGTAGGGCGACTCAAACCGCCTCATGGTTTCAACTTCCTTATTGAAAACAGTCCGCACCTCCTTGACACTTATGAGAAGATACAAGGAAAAGCCCTGCATTTAACATTCAACTTTAAGCAAAAGGGAAAAGTATTGGCATCATTGATTACATTTTCAATGAGCAAAGTAAGTACTATAGTATTTAAATAGTGGCCTTATAAATGTTTTTTTTGCAGGCACACTAAATAAATAGGGATTGATTATTGTCCTGAAATGTAAAGTAATCTAACTTTATTTGAACAGGGACAATGTACAAAAGAAACATTAACCTTGTTTAGAGCAAGGAGAGATGCATTGTACCAGGTTTAAGCAAACTGCTATTTTCCACCTGTAGTCCCTGGGAAGGTTAAAAAAATAAAAACTTCTAAACTAAACAAGACACAATAATATCTAGACATGTGTTTAAACATTAAAGGGATAACAATATACAATAATATAAATACATAGGATGAAAAAAAGTAGTAACACTGACTCTGGGCTGGTGTTCACAGGTCTGATGTATCTCTTGATGGCCACAGGGAATCCATGGTACTCTCCTTTGTAGACCTCTGAGGTGGGTGTTGTCATGAAGGCCACTTTGGATGGTCAAACTTCAGCTCTTCTAGTTTGATGATCCGAATTGCTTCAGCAGTGGCACTGGGCTTATTCACTGTAACAAACACACGGTCACAACAAGTTATTTTTTAGTTTGGTTCAACCATTATTATTAAAACTTCTTGTCAGAAATCCCCGGGCGTAAAGTAAATGCGATTTACCACATTATCCCAATAATCATCAAAATATTCTCAAAACTCTTAAACATACTGGAATCACTTAACCTACATTTAGTTAAGAAACAAATATTTTTATTGCAACACAGATTTGACATATTTTTTAGTGAAAAACACAAAAATCATTGTGGGGGATACATTGAGATCGGTTTAGGATTAGAAGTGGAGTCAGTGATTGTTGAGAATTCTTCTGGTCAAAATAATGTGTTTTCAAAATCAGTGAATATCTCCTCATAATCCACTACCTGTCTCTACTTTGTGTGAGCTAAAACGACCAATGTTATTACTCGGCCTAGGCTCGTATATGTCGCTATCTATGGTGGGCCCCTTTTGTTAACATACCAGTTTACAGAGCCTAGCTCCACCACCTACTGAGGGAAGTATCTGTCGATTGAGCTGCTAAATGCTGCACCAGCTCATCTCTACCCATTCACTTCATTTATTTTTCATAGCAGTATGACAGTTACTTCTACTTGGAGTGATATTGTGGATTTGTAACAAAGTTTTCTAAACAAATTTCAAACAAAGTTTCAGTGTACTCACAATTCTCCAGGACTTTTTCAAATTGATTTTGACCTGTTCAAATTGTGTCACCATCTCCTGCAGCTCCTTCATATGGTCCTGGAGCACTGATGAATATAACAAACACAGATTAAAACAAAAAAACGACCGACAGAGTCCTATTAGATACCCAATACTGAACATCAGTTTTCCCCCTCACTTGTTTTCAGCTCATTGTCGTCCTCCATCCCGTCAACCTCATCCTGCTTCTTCCTGGTTGCTTCTTCGAACAATTTTTTTGTTGTATCTAACACCTCGGACAGCACTTTGCCCTGCTGCACCTGCACGTTGCCCTGCCCCACCTGCATAGCTCCAGACAACGCCTGGAAAGCATCATCGAGGCGATCGTTCAAACTGTTGAACTCTCCCCCGTGGTTGCCGCATTTGAGGATGCGATTCAGCAGTGAGGCTTCCGTGTAATTCTCAATGACCTTACACGCCGATTCAAGAGTGATCTGGAATTCCTTGAGACCTTTTGCTTCTACGGCAGAGATTTTTCCAGGCCCACGCTCTTGGATGGCCTCCACCAGGGGCGTCAGGGCCTTGACTCGTTGAGAAACACGGTGACTTCGCTTCTTGTTGGCTTTCACCTTCCCGACCAGGGAGTGGATCTTAAGAGCGATGGAAAGGATGGGTTTTACGAGATCCATGGCCAGCTTGAAAGATGGAGAGAAAGTCAGCTGATAAAATGATACAAAAAAGTATTAACATGTAAACATGTATTTTTATATTAGTTATTATTATTATTATTACTATTATTATTATCACTATTATTATTATTATTATTATTATTATTATTATTATATTATTATTATTATTATTATTATTATTTTTATTATTATTATTATTATTATTATTATTATTATTATTATTATTATTATTATTACCTTTATTTAACCAGGTTAGTGTCTTTGAGATTAATTTCTATTTCAAGACCTGGTCAAGAAGAAAGTTACAAATACAATACAATATTTCAAGACAAATACTGAAGTGCAATAGGGATAATATATTGAATTAGTCATGGAGACACAATTTAAGGACATATGGAATAGCAAATAATTAACATAAAATCGCCTTGTAGATAAAAAAAACATACCAGTGACTAATTTGTTGTATAAAAAGAGAAAGTTAACTTTGGAGCAGCTAATGATGAGTTAAGGTCCTACCGTTTGAAGGGGGGCCAACAGAAACACTTGTTTCACCATATACTGTACATCAATGCTTACTTTAAAAAAAAAATTAATATCTGTTCAATTGTGCACTATATTTAGGAGTTTTTCGATGCTGATTTGCGGACTGATATGCTGCACTGCAGCAGCAGACAGACTTTATTTTTGCACTTTTCTCAATCGTAGTACAGCCATGTTTTACCACGCCGACTCTGCAGCGTATCAGTCAGGAAATCAACTGTTAAAAAATCCTAAATTTACCATGCGATTGAATGGATATTTATTTTTAAGCTAAGCATTTAAATATGTGGTGAAAAAAATAATAATAATCTGCACGCCTACAATGCTGACTTCTGCTACAGCCATGTCTCCCCCAAACTCCTTATAGTGACTGATCGCCATCTCCATAATGTAACAGAGTTAATTGCAGAAGTACCTCATACAACTCCAATTCAAATATACTGAACTATCCCTTTAAGGCTTTGTGTTTGTTTTGGATGACACGCCTCTTCAACTTTGAATTGAAGTCTGGGACAGTTGCCAAGGAGTGGCAGACCGGTACCATGTTCGTTTATTTCATAACTACTGTATGACTTTCTATTGTACACGCGTTTCTGTTTTAACTGCCTAGAGAATCCCCTGGGTGCAAGAACTACCACAGTATTCATTACAATGTACAGTATAGCTTCTTGTATTAGTACGTGAGGTCTGGTTTTGACATTATATTTCTTGTTGATAAAGGCAACATTCAAACTTAAGTCTATTGACAATATATGGAAAAAGTGACTGGGGCTTAAGGTGAAAAATCTTGCCTTTGTCTTGAGTAAGTTTATAAACAACAGGGTAGGTTCCCCAAGTGCTTCCCTTTAAAAGGACTGCAAACTGTTACAAAAAAAGTTGGCAGAGAAATCACTTATTTATCTCCTGATCTACAAACACACTCTGCAGCAGACTTCCCTGCTCACAGAGTCAATAACTAGAAGAGTTTTCTGTAGGTATGATCGGAAAATGTAAGATTATTTACCTGTTAGTGGCTGTTGAGGAAAGCTTCTTGTCTTATTCTGTGTGTGTGTGTTTGTGTGTGTGTGTTTGCGCGCGTACTCAACATGAAACGGTGAACCTCAGCTATTGCTCTTCCTGTTCTCCTCTCTGACTGTTGGCAGGCCCTCCCCCTCTTTAAGTGGTATTTCCGTTGCTCTGTTCTGACACGCCCCAGATGTTTTAATCTTGTGGCAAAAGCATAAAACACAAAAAGGCAAGAGGGTAAAGAGGTGTAGACTAGATGAGGCTTCAGAGGCTTCCTGACTATTATATGGCAGTGGAAGCGGTGGTATTTGTATCATTTGGTACTAATACCACACTTAACAAATACTCTGCTGCAAGTTAAGGGCACATTATGCTTATGGTTGTAATGAAAAAATAAATGATAAGAGTCACACAAAAATAATCTCTTTCAATGATCACTTCTGCCCCACAGAATATGTGGTGGTGTGTTTATCTGCACAGCATGTAATAACAGTTGCACCGTTGAAATCACAGTATAATCAGTAGAACAGCTACCAGTGATACTTATCATACACAAAAAAATACATTTTTAAGGTTACAATGCTGCTCAAACAACTCACTATAGTTGTGAAAACACACAGCAGATTTTTGGAGGAAAACAAGTCCCTAGTTTGAACAAGTATGAGTCAATTTATCAAGTGTTACTGTAAAACCAAACACACACTTTTGGCCTTTTATGCCTCACAAACTTTATTTTTTCCTGTATATTATAGTTCTATAGATATTATAGATTGTATTGAAGTTGTCCTCATGTTTCAGTCCAGTTTGATGGTAGAGTTGTTGTTAATCCTCCATTTTTGCCACCACGCTGCGTAGTTTATCCACAAGCACTGTACAAGAGAAAGGGAAGCTGTGTTAATTAGCAATATTGTATGCGTTATACGGCAAGTGTATTTGCATAGCAGTATTCAGACACAAAGGCCATTCAAAGTGTTGTCCATGGGCATACACATACATTAAAATATGACATCAAGAAAACATTGATACATACAACATTGCATTTAATATGCTCTAGAGAAAAGTTGTAATGTTTTTAAAATCTATGTTTTGACACACATTAGGCCAGTGCAGTGATTTAAGGAGCAGTGATGTTTGCTCAACTTTCTCTGTGTTTGTGAAGTCTCTGGACAAGCTGCAGCTCTCTCTTGTTGATTTCATTTTACTAACAGTTTTTTTCTGAGTGGAGTTTTCCTGGTTCCTGTCACTTAAAAACCCAATGTTTCAACCCGCAAAGTCTTTCAATTATCGTGTTAAAAATTTCCACTAATTTGAAGTCAGTGTAGCAGAAAAAGCAGATATTTAAAAGTAAAAGTCGCTTTATTGTCAATTTCTTCAATATGTGCCAGACATACAAAGGAATTGAAAATTACATTTCTCTCTGACCCACGGTGCAGTAAGAACAACAAATTAAATAAGATAAGATGAAGTAAAAGTAATAATTTAATAGTCAATAAAACATTCTAAATAGTATAAAAGGTTAAGGCAAAACAAAACAGTATAGAAAAAAAGTATGATTGAAATGTGCAATATGAGGAACATTATTTACAATATGTGCATTGTGACATAATCTGAAGAAATTGTTTGAATGTGCGACTGTAGGCCTAGTTTACCTCCAGCAGACGGCCTCTGGAAGCCGTCATAGGCCCGACAGTCGTTGATCAGTTGTCCCAGTGGTTCAGGACAGCCTTCAGGGAGCGGCTCCTTAAACTGCTCCTTGCACACTTTCTGATAGATTTCCTTATCCGACCAACCTGTAAGAAAAAAATTAAAATGTCACAAACAAGCGTAGAGCCATTCAAAGTTCTTAATTTTATCCCTTTTCTTTAAGGTGAGGACTTTTTTGCAATTCTTCATGTTTGTAAATTCAGGGTCGGATGTTGATGCAAACCTTTAAAAGGTTTCTCACGGGTCAATATTTCCCACAGGACGATTCCAAAGCTGAAAGACAACATTTCAAAGTTTATATTTTATATAAAATTTGTCGGTTTTCACATCGGTTTCTGTGTGCTCAACCTTAAAACTCAGTTCATTTCAACGTTTTGGAGCCAATCATGGTTCAGTATTTAAATTTAACTTGTGTGATGTATAAACAGACCTGTACATCTCACACTCTTTGCTGTAGCTTTGGTTGATGTTGCCGAGCGCCTGAGGAGACGTGTAGCACAGGGACATGACTTCTTTGTCATTTGGCGACCTTTTCAGGGACGTCTCAGTTTTTGCCAGCTCAAAAGCTCCTAGCTGAAAAATATTAATAAGCTGCATTAAAGCCTTCAAATCCCACCATTCAATGAGATTCCAACAAGTCCCAGCATGCATTGGGCTTAGTACCTTGACTCGGTAGCCGTCAGCCACCAGGAACTTGCTGCTGTTGAGGCATCCGTGAACCTTAGATTTGACTTCAGTCTGGTGCAGTCTAAGAGAGGACAGTGATACTCAACACAATAGCTCTCATCATGAACAGTCATTCAGACAGAATTTCGTTTGAAAAAACTCAGAAAATGAGGTTGGATTTTGCTGAATTCTGTACAATGTTACAATCTAACGTTCAGTAGAAATATTGTTTTCTTTGACTTCATCCAATTACTGATCAATAAAGTGTCTCTGCCAGGTTTTTGTTTACAATTCAGTAAATGCAAACAAATGTGTTATTGTTAAAAGACCATAAAATCACATATGCTGCAAACAATTGAGATAAAGCAGCTGCCACAGTCAAAAAACAAAAGCCAAAGTGCTTGCATACCTATTTTTAAGGCAGTAGGGCAGCGACACTTAGTGGACGACACAGTACATTACAACATAAATTGAGAACCTGAATATGGCTCTGACATAATTAATCAATCAATCAATCAATCAATCAATCAATCGTAGCAGACTACCGGTACAGTCCTGTGCTGGTCCAGACACATACGAGCTTTCTGGCCAGGGCAATTACATTTAGAGTCCAAACCTGTCGAGCTTCCCTTCTCACAGTACTCCATGATGATGAGGAACTGAGGGTTGGTCCTGGCATGAGGAAACATAAGGAAAGGCAAGTTTATTCATGCAGTGCAAATGAGACACAAGGAAATTCAAAGTTCTTTACAAGGGGCATAAAAATAAAAAATAAATTAAGACATACAAAATGTGACAGAGTGAAAGCTAGCAGAGAAATTGAACATATTGTAACATGTCATGAGGAAATAGAAGGAAATCAATTCCAAATGAACACAAAAGACATGTTTTAGATTGCATTTAAGATCTATAGTTTTTGCTCCCCCTTTGGACAAAAGCGGTAGTGTTTTTACCATGCCAGCTAGTGTTCCTGGGTGAGCATATATACCCATGACAAAGGCATTAAGAAAAATTATATAAATATAGCATTATTTACACTGATGGTCTTGTTTGCTGTTACATGTCATCTATCATCATCAGAAGAAGAATTTGACTTTTTCAGAACTATTTAAAAGTTCCTCTTCCTAAACAATTAAGACCAAAGACATATTGCATTTCAGAAATATTCAAACAAATAGTGAAAACTGGCAGAGGAATTTAACATATTGTCACATGACATTAATATTGTAAAATTTGTTATGGGTCTGATACTGTGTGATCCACTCACCCTCCTCATCCTTGACACAGATGCCAAACATTCGCAGGATGTTGGGCGACTCAAACCGCCTCATGGTTTCAACTTCCTTATTGAAAACAGTCCGCACCTCCCTAACAATGAATAGGTCACATACTTATGAGAAGATACAAGGAAATGTCCTGCATTTAACATTCAACTTCAATCAAAAATACAATAGTACAAAGTATTAGCATCAGAATCTTACCGTAGCACAAAGTTTAGGTAGTTACTATGCAGAATATTATTCTATTACTGGATTATAATTCTTGATCATTAATATGTACATTACTTAAATAACTGAATATATTGATAAAATAAAAATGTATCTTAATCTAGAATAAAACATTACATTTAATTTGTTGATTATATTTTCAACAAGCAAGTAACTACTAGCTAAAGTTAACATATTTATAGTGATGTAAAAGGTTCAAAATTTCCCTCTGATTGTAGTTTAAAAGTAGCATACAATGGACGTAAAGTACAAAAATCTACGTCAAAAATACTTGTTAACTACACTACTTGAGCCAATGTGCTATTTACTTTTACATGCAGAAAGGATAATGGTAACTTCTTTAGTCATTTAAATGTATTTTTCAGTCTTGCTTTGTTGTATTCTTTTGAGTGGGTGTAATGAATGGTGCAGGACTAATAAGATGTTTGTTGAATAATAAATAGTGGCCTTTTGTATTTTTGTATTGCAGGCACACAAAATACAGAGATTGATTATTGATATGGATTTGAAATGTGTCACACTGACTTTAGGCTGGTGTTCACAGGTCAATATATCTCTTGATGGCCACAGTAAATCCATGGTACTCTCCTTTGTAGAACTTTGAGGTGGGTGTTGTCATGAAGGCCACTTTGGGATGATCGAACTTCAGCTCTTCTAGTTTAATCATCCGAATTGCTTCAGCAGTGGCACAGGGCTTATTCACTGTAAAATCAATTGGTCACAACAAATTTGTTTTAGTTTGCTGACTAGTTTTATTTAAACTTATTGTCAGCTTCTAGTACTAGGAGTAATATTGTGGATTTGTCACATACTGTAGTTTTCTTAACAAATTTCTATCAAAGTTTCAGAGTACTCACACATCTCCAGGACTTTTTCCACGTTGATTTTGACCTGTTCGAATTGCGTCACCATGGCCTCTATTTTCTCCTGCTGCTCCTTCATGTGGTCCTGGAGCACTGATGAACAAAACAAACACAGATTAAAACAAATCACGACCAGATGCTCAATTCCTCTCAAACATCTTACACAGATATCTTATTAGATACATAATCCAGAGTCTCTGGATGGGTGCTACACCAGAATGCTCCGCGCAGTCCTTAACATCGACCAGAATGAGCATGTTACCAACAAGCATCTGTCTGGTGGGCTACCAGGGCTGAGTGAGAAGGTAGCAGCTAGGAGAATGAGACTGGCCAGTCATTGCCAGAGACACTGCGAGCTCCCAGCCAGCAGGCTGGTGCTATGGGAACCAAAACACGGTCATCGATCAAGGGGACGTCCCACACCAACATACGTGGACATACTTTTGAAAGATGCCGAAGTGGAAAGCACTGGCTTTGACTAGCCATATGCATGGAGGATCGAGAAGATTGGAAGCACCGCTGGAGGACTCGTCCTAGGACGACCTAGAATGAAGAATAATACTGATCATCAGTTTCCCACTCACATGTCTTCAGCTCAGTGTCGTCCTCCCTCCCGTCCGTCTCATCCTCTTTCTTCCTGTTGGTCACTTCAAACAGCATGTTGCTTTGCTCCACCTGCATAGCTCCAGACAGCACCTGGAAGGCATCGTTGAGCCGCTCGTTCACACTGTCAAACTCTTCCCCGTGGTTGCCACACTTCAGGATGCGATCCATCCATGTCGCTGACGTGTATTTGTTAATGAGATTCAACCCTGATTCCAGAGTGATCCGGAGTTCCTTGAGACATTTTTTCACTTGGGTAGAGATTTCCCCCGGCCCTCGTTGTTGGATGTACTTCACGAGGCCTGCCAGGGCTTCGACTCGCTTGGAAACACGGTGGCATCGCTTCTTGTTGGCTTTCACCGTCTCCACCAGGGAGTAGATAGTACCAGCGATGGAAAGGATGGGCTCTATGAGATCCATGACCAGCTTGAAAAATGAAGAGAAAGTCAGCTGGTGAGATAATAAAATAGACCAAACCATATTCCTAGAATAGTATTACTTGAGTTTTAACACATAACACATGAACAGTATTTTGATGTTACCAGGTTAGTGTCATTGAGATGAAAATCTCAATTTCAAGAAGGAGACAATTACAGTTACAGATACAACATATCATTTATTTCGAGACAATTACAAGTTAAAATGCAGCTGAAGTGCAACAGGGGAAAATACATTGATTAAAATATATTTTTGTATTAAGGTTGTGCTGATTAGCCATTGAAATGTATCAGCGATTCAAGGGACGAACGGCAAGTGTAGTGAGTGAGTGTGACTGCCTCTCTCTCTCTCTCTCTCTCTCTCTCTCTCTCTCTCTCTCTCTGAAACCGGTGTGAAAACCGAGAGAGAGAGAGAGAGATTGCTTTATTTAAAGGTTTTTCTTGTTTACACAGTGATCATCATTTACTTTATCAGCCTGACCATATATGACTCTCTGTCTAGACTGCAATTATCTCAGATATTTTTTAATTTGTGCATCTCACACCGAAACGCTTTAATTTTAATCCCTGCAGCTGTCCGGGGCTCGCACCTCAGCTGAGTCTCACGGTTACGCAACCGTAATTGTGTGATTCGCGTCAGGACAGCATCATCATTAGTGGGCAGGTATTGGGACTGAATTTCTAATTCATGTACAACAACAGACAACAGATCACCATATCAAGTAAAGGAAAATGTTGTCGTCTTGCATTGAGAGAGAAAAAATATTTTTTCGTTAAGTAAAAACCTTACTATAGCTTTGGCTTTTTCACCATTTTCTTTATATGATGATAGCTTTCTAGAAATGCTTACGCCTGTGGCTGTGGCTGTGGAGAGGCTGTCTTGGTTGACACGCCTCTTCAACATTGAATGGAAGTCTGGGACTGTTGCCAAGAAGTGGCAGACTGAAGTTATAGTTATGTGCAGTGAAGATTTCCCATGGGGATGTGTTTCCCAAGTCAATAAGGGTAGAGGCTGTTACATTCTACCAAACCCTTAATCCAACCAAAATGTAAACACAGCATTAAGGGCCTTGCTGTTCATTTTATTTTATTTTATTGGTTTAGTTCAGGGACATTGCACACTAATCAACATTCAAAATGTAAGTGAGCCAGAGTTAGCCTAAGAGGCTAGTTTTCATCTGTTGTCCCCTGCCAGATATGTAAAAGGCAACCTAAAATTACAGAAATAAAATGCATGTATAAACAAAGATTAAAAAACAACATAGTCGACTCAGAAAATACAGTAACACATAGTAAGAGCAAATTGACAGACAATGGCAAACAAACAATAAAATAAGCAGACAATAAAACACAGCGTACGTTAAACATTATAGGACAGTGCACAAAACAGTAGATTAGAGCAGGACAAACACCTACAATAAAAACACGTATACAGCAGCATAAAGCACAAACATGCAGCACAAACATGCAGCACAAACATATACATTTAGACACTCACATGAACAACACAGGACAGGAGCACACAAGAGACAAGCAAGCAGGACAAAACAGTTACTAAGAAGTCGGCAGGAGAAGCAAATGCAGTCCTAGTGTGTACATAATTGATTACTATTTAGCCATATTTTCAGCTGTCCTGAAAAGGGACGGTAAGAAATCATTTCTCTAATATGAGCTGGTAGTGAGTTCCACTCCTGTGACGCTGTAACTGAGAATGCTGAGTGGCTAAAGGCACTTTTATTAAACGGTACTACACAGTCTCCCCGGGACGAGCCTCTGGTTGTACCAAAAGAAAGGAAAAAAATCACACCAACTCAGAGAAACAGGAACATGATCCGCTGATCTAAACCACGAGGGGAAGATGATAACTTACTATAAATACTGTATTATATATATATAAAAACTTCAAATAGTCTGCAGGTCGGCTAATAAGTTATCAAATGTCACCCCTCTGAGACAATAAAATTAACAATGCAAGGAAATGTACTGGGCATGGGTCCAGTCTACACAGCATTTAAATATACAACATATATGAGACTTGTATACATCAAAGTGACAATATACTTACAAACATGTTCTCTGGTAAGACATATCTCATATTTAAAGTCCTTCATTTCAAAACTGACTGACCTTTAACGGCCTAAACTGAAAAATCTCGTGTTTGTACAGAGTATGTTTTTAAACCACAAGGGTAAGTCCCCCAAGAGCTTCCCTTTGGCAGAACTGCAAACCGCTACAAAATAGATGGCAGAGAAACTATTTATTTCTCTTCTGATCTACAAACTCACTCTACAGCAGACTCCCCTGTTCACAGAGTCAACAACAAAAATAGCTTTCTGTATAGATGATAGAAAAATGTAAGGTTATTTACCTGTTAGCTTCTTGTTTTGGCGTGTGTGTGTGTGTGCTTGGTAAATATGAAACTGTGAAACCTCAGTTGTTCCTCTTCCTGTTCTCCTCTCTGACTGTTGGCAGGCCCTCCCCCTCTTTAGGTTGTATGTATTTTGCTATGCTCTCACACACCCCAGATGTTTTAATCTAAGCCTTGAGGCAGAAGCATAAATCACCCCACAAGGGCACAGAGGTGTAGGATAGATGAGGCTCCAGAGGCTTCCTGATTGTCATATTGATTGTATGTAAGGCTGGCAGTGGTAGCAGCGGTTGTATTTGGATCCTTTAATACTAATCAAGTCAGGTCAACTTTATTGTCAATTCTTAAAATATGTAGGCATACATAAGGATCAAAATTGCGTTTTTCTCTGACCCACGGTGCAATATGAACAATAATTAAAATAAAGTAAAATAAGATAAAGATAAACAGTAAATACATTCTAAAGACTAAATAGTGCAAAAAGGGTACAAAAGAAAAACGGTATATGAAAAAATAGAATAGAAAGTAAAAATTAGATAAATTAAATTGAGATAACAATATTTACATTATGTGCAATATGCAGTCAACTGGATAATACCACACAGAAAGTATCTGAGTCTTATGAGTAAAATGTGGCTAAAGTATTAAAGCAGGAAAATGTTCTACTCCTGAATGCAGTCATTAGAAAGGTTCTAACCACTTAAAGCTGGGGTAGATGATTTCGGGAGAAAATAGCAGTTGGGATAGAGATTCGAATCCAAATACCTCAACCGCTCCACTTGTTCTCTGTGGTCCCTCCCCTATGGTCCCTCCCTGACACGCTCTACACCAACAACGTCGGTGCCAAAGTGAATGGACAGTCCCAACAGCCAATAAGAACAGAGAATCGTTTTTTTTTTTTTTTTTAAAGAATCGGAGCCTCGCTCTGATAGGTCAAAGTGTACCGCTCATGTTCACTTTGACCAATCAGAAATCATATACCCCAGCTTTAATTTCTGCACCCTTTGCCTTCCATCTATAGAGGTCAAGTGTATAGCGCCTCTCATCCATAAAACATGACGCCAGTGCCCAAGCTGTAATGCCTGTCAGGGGTGGCCATACTCAATATAAGTGACATTTGAAACAGTATTGGACATTGCTATGCAAGAAATATCCTTGAATTTGTGTTTTGTGTTCAATTGACCAAAGTTGAAACATTTTAACAAAACCCTTCCTATTGATTAATACTCCCAATTTTGTTTAAACCTGAATACACAGTTTGCAAAGGTTAACCAACCAACATACAAAATACTAAAATACTGGAATAAAAGGAAGCTAAGAATAAGAAAAACCCTGCATGTGTGTGTGCAGTGGAGTTTGAAATGATTGACTTTTAGTATATTGGCTGTGAATCTTTGATATGTCTGACAAAAGAATGAGCTTCGGAGGAGGAGGGGCGTTTGATAACTTATCAGTCAACCTGCACATAGTAAATGACAAATCTTAATTTCACTTTCTTTCAAGAACACACCTGCGCTCAGACAGACGTCTTGCATTGGCATCCCCTCTACAGTAAGTTATCTTCTCATTCTTAAATCTTAATCGCTGGTGCTGCAAAAGCTTTAAAGTTTGTTCCGAATGTGGCACCAGAGGAAAGGCGTTGTTGTTACCGAAATTAAATAAATGTATCCTCTGTACGATGGCCTGTTTAAGACATATTCAGAATTATTGATGTTCCTTTGTTTTATAAATATATAAAAGCTAAACACTTTTTTCTTAACTTTTTTCATTAGACAGTGAAACCTAATTGAGATTAAACCTTTTTCTAACTCTGATGATATTAAACAACTTAAGACTTAATTCTAAAGAAGCAGAATCTTGGGTTTTATTTTTCTTATTTTTAATTATTCAATCCAGGTTATGTTATCTCAGTTTAAATTCAATCCCCAGGGCCGACCCTAGACTTTTCGGCCCAAAGCAGGATTAGGTTTGAAGGCCCGTACATTTTTGCACACTTTC
>CM047513.1:1819566-1834960 GCA_026122265.1 Ammodytes dubius | reverse complement strand
GCAGACAGACAGACGACGGGCAGAGAGAGAGAGACAGAAAGACAGACAGACAGGCAGAGAGACAGACAGATAAATAGACAGGCAGGCAGGCAGACGGAGAGAGAGAGAGAGATATATATACACAGACAGACAGACAGACATGTAGGAACAGCATTAACAGAGGGACATTTAAAAGTGCAGTGTGTAATATCAGAATGTTTAACAGCAACAAGTGGTGAAAGTATAGATATCAACGCTCCCTTGCTAACCCCCTCCCTTTGGGGCAGAATTTACAGAAGCTACGGTGGCCTTCAAGGACAAGAAGCTATAGTTACTAAAGATGGCATCATCCACCACTGCCTCGAGTCTTTCCACAATATCAAGTGATGAGGTGAAGATGTATTTAGTTATTTATTCTATAGTACTTCTTCTTCTTGGTCTTCCAACAGGTGCATTTCCCCAGGACGCCCACTTTGTATAAAAACGTGTAAGGCCGTTAAGTTAAAATAAAAAGTAAATGTCTACTCACCAAGAAACTTAGATCAACTGAACTTTCCATAATCATTCTTAGCACTATTCTGGAGGTTATTGTAGAAGGATTTGTTCATATGTTGTTAATAGTCTGATTTGAGACATTTTCCTCTAAAAAAAATTGCAGAAATGCCTTTTTAGGACCTGTACTTTTTTTTTTTTTTTTTTAACATAAAAAAGGGCTGAATCCAAGATGGTGTGAAATAAAAAGTAAACCTCTACTCTGCATACTTACCTGCCCAGGGACTACAGGTGGAAAATAGCAATTTGCTAAAACCTGGTTCAATGCATCTCTCCTTTGCTCTAAACAAGGTTAATGTTTCTTTTTAATAATAATGGATTGGATTTATATAGCGCTTTTTTGGTACGCACTCAAAGCGCTTTACAGGGTTCCAGGTTCCATTCATTCACACACAGTCATACCGTCACATTGTCCCTGTTGAAATACAGTTAAATTACATTACTCACACACAGTCATACAGACACACACAGACATATGGACAGACACACAGACCGACCGACCGGTGGTAAAAAAAAATTCTGGGGACTTTTAAAAGACCTGTCCCAGACGACCTAAGGGCTCTGGGCGGCTCATAACGTTATCAGCAGATCAGTAATGTATTTTGGCCCTAAACCATTTAAGGCTTTGTAGACCATCATCAATATTTTAAAATACATTTTTATTGCTTTTTTTATTTTTATTGCTGTGAAATAAAAAAGCCAATGTCTAGTCTACTCACCATGAAACTGAGGTAGAAAGTTTCGCCGTGATGTGCAAAGTGCCAGAAACACTCGAGGCCGGCGGCGGGGAGAACCACAGAGAAATCATACTGATCTGACCCCAGAACAGCTGCTGGTCTGTTATGTTCGGGTGGAGGTTCATGAGGGGTCCACATAGCGCCGCCGGGCCCCAAAACACGAGGAATAAGACGGGGATAGTACTGCTACTAAACAGCATGTCTGGTTCAATGGAGTCTAGTCTTCTGCTAGAGGTAAACGTGTGTGTGTGTGTGTGTTGTGGGACAGTGTGTGTGTGTACGTGGAGTGGGCTGTGTGTGTGTGTGGGGAGGGAGGGGTGTGTGTGTGGGGTGTACGTGGAGTGGGCAGTGTGTGTGTGTGTGTGGGGGGGGGGGGGGGGGATGTGTGTGTGTTTGTGAAGAAAATGTGGCAGTATAGACGGATCTGTGTGTGTGTGTTTGTGTAGGCAGGTATTACTCATGTTGTGGGGACATTTTTCTATTTACACAGTTATATACAGTATGTGGGGACGTAACTTCCTTTGTGGGACTAAATGGAAGTCCCCTTGATGTTATAATGACATTTTAGGGTGAAGACTTGCTTTCACGTGAGGGTAGACTTAGGTTTAGGTTTAGGTTAGGGGTTAGAGGGTTAAAGGGTAAGTCTCCAGTAAATTAATGTAAGTCTATGTAATGTCCTCAGAAGTGATGAAAACACAACCTGTGTGCGTGTGTGTGTGTGTGTGTGTGTGTGTGGACAGATCTGAAATTATTAACTAAACATTGGTGGGAAAACTGGGCGGATTTCACAGGTGGAGTCAGATAGCGAAATAACTGTTGAACTTACTTCACTATCAATTTTGAGAGTTTTGTCTATCTATCTTCCATAACATGTCTTCTTTCATACCAGTATAAATCAAAGGTCCAACATGTACATTCAGGTGTTTATTTGACTAAACCTTGTCTGTTTGCGTCTGTATATTTCTCCTATACAACCATCTTTAACGGACATTATCTCAACATTAGTTATTTTTTTCAATACTCTGAACTAAAAAATCTCAACTTCTAAAGCACTTACATCAACTAAACTTTCCATAATCATTCTCAGCACTATTCTGAAGGTTACTACAGAAGGATTTTGTTCATATGTTGTTTATTGTCTGATTTATGAGACATTTTCTTCTTAGAAACGTGCAGATAAAATGCATTTTAAAGACCTGTACATAGTATTTTTTGATTTATGAAATGAAGAAAAAAGGCTGTATCCATTCTGTAAATGTTCTGTAAACACTTTGGACACTAATAAAGCTTATTGAGACTTCTAACTTTGAAAACATATATTGATTTTTACTATTTTTTAGACCAACCCTGCGTTCCAAATCACATACTTTTTCTTTTTACTACACTACATACTAAAGTACAGAAGAGTTTTAGGGCCACAGGAGAGAGAGAGAGAAAAAAAATCAGACAAGGAAGATTTTTTTTCATTATGTCGAGAAATGTC
The DNA here is from genome assembly GCA_026122265.1 of Ammodytes dubius. Taxonomy (NCBI): domain Eukaryota; kingdom Metazoa; phylum Chordata; class Actinopteri; order Uranoscopiformes; family Ammodytidae; genus Ammodytes; species Ammodytes dubius. Next base: position 1,832,209 of record CM047513.1, on the reverse strand, counting down.
AAGAATAAAGACAAATACTCCAAAATGCTATTGGAGTTAGTGGGGCATTTATGTATTTTCAGCATACTACAATTGACATGCATAGTATTGGGACATCCTAAATCTTTTTCTGGCATACTAAACAGTAGGGAAGTATGGGGATTGGAACGCAGGGACAGTTTACAGAGGATTTAATTTAAAAAAGAACAATTGACCAAAATCATGTTTTATATTTTATATTTTTTCCCAGTGGCATCAATACATTGTCGTACACACGAGTAAAAGAACATTTGTCAACAATACAAGATTTAAAATACTTGGGACATTCGATTTTCGAACATTTGCAAATGTTTTATGAGGAAGGAAATGCAATAAAACACGTACAGTTTGTTGGAGTGGGAGATTCAACACAATGAAAATAGACGGAGAAGAAAATTCTAGCATTAAAAGGTGCTACGAGGAACTTTTAAATATTTCTGAAACAGTCAAATTTTTCCTCTGATGATCATAAATGACATGTAACAGCAAACAAGGCCATCAGTGCAAAGAATGCTATTTTTATATAGTTTTTCTTACTGCCTTTGTCATGGGGTATACGCTTACCCAGGAACAACAGCTGGCGTGGTAAAAACCCTACCGATTTTGTCCAAAGGGGGCCGCTAGAATAAACACAAAATTAAAGTTCCTCGGAGCACCTTTTAAATAGACGATGTAATTTAAAACCAAGACAAAAGGAATAATCATATGTATTGATAATAATAATAATCGTAAAATGTTTAATATCTTAAGCCTCGTTTCCACTACATGGTGCGGTTTGGTATGCATTTTGCATTTCCATTGATAAAAGTTGTGAAGGGTACCAAAATAAGTGAATCATTCCGTACCTATTTTTGTCACCCTTTCGTTTTGGGTACCAAGCCTAGAACTAACACAAACTGAAAGTTCCTAAAAGCACCTTTAAAGGCTATGACTCAGGCTGTACATACCCTGACTGTACAGCATAAACTCCGCCTACCAAATGTCTTTGTTTAGTGTGCGGTGTTTTTTCCTCTTCATTGAGTTAATCAGTGGGCTATAATGTGTTATAATGTGTTTTATGTATTCTAATCTTGCCCCTGTAAAGCACTTTGAATGGCCTTGTGTCTGAATTGTGCTATATAAATAAACTTGCCTTGCCTTGCCTTACACGCCATGTCACCATAGTTATGTAGTTGCCACAGCCAGCGCTGTTTTAAAAAAGTGCTACAAGGAACTTTTAGATATATTTCTGAAAAAGTCGAATTTTTCCCTCTGATGATCATAAATTACATGTAACGGCAAACGAGACCATCAGTGCAAAGAATGCTTTTTTTTATATAGTTTTTTCTTAATGCCTTTGTCATGGGTATAAGCTCACCCAGGAACAACAGCTGGCATGGTAAAAACACTACCGCTTTTGTCCTAAAGGGGGTGCTAGAATTAACACAAACTGAAAGTTCCTAAAAGCACCTTTAAAGGCTATGATAGCAGACAGTCCTGTATATACTTTGACATGTACAGCATAAACGCCGCCTACCAAGTAAGGGTGCTGTCGGTAGTCAAAGCGCAAGCCAGACTTTGGGTAACTGTGCCAAAGCGAACCGTGCCGCCTAATGGATACCGGGCAATAGTGAATAAACATTTTTTTTTTTTTTTTTTTTTTTTTTTTTTTTTTAAATCGATCAACTTTCCCATAAAAAGAAAAAATCAGCATATCAGCAGTGATTGACGAAAAAAATAAAATAAAAAAAATTAAATGATTTTAAGACTAATAATGATTGGTGTAGTCAGTAAGAAGATCCAGCATCTTAGTGAACAAATTTCAAAAAATAAAAATAAAAAACATTAAAAAAAAAACATTCTGAGTCTGATTTTGATCAATGTGCAATAAAATAAAGATAGTCCACTCTGCCTCTAGTAGTGTGGTGCCTGCACACTCATTTCAAATTGATGCAAAAGTTTAGTTTTCTATTCTAAATTTATGGTAAGAGCCTATAGAATAATTTAGGTTTAGAATGTCAAGAAACTAGACCAATAAATTTTATTGCCCATATTACAATATTTTTTTTTAGGGTCTTAAAGGAATACTTCACCCATATGGAACCGGCGTTCTATCATTAAAAAAATCGCTATTATTATATAATGAATGAATGTTTTTCTTCCCTCAGTCTTCCCTCAGTCTTCCCTTGGCCCAGCTGTCCGGTTAATCTTAACCCTACACCCCAAAATGTAGGGTTAGACAGTGAGACCATAAAACACTCTTTCTGCCTTTTCTCAGGCTAGGATGAATCGATTTCTAAAATGTTTGCACATTTATACTCCATAGCAGGATCTTAGAGTTCAATACACCTTCAGATTTCTACTGGTGAAGTTGGTCTTTAAGTTCCACCCAAAACATTTTTTTTGGTCTGATTTCTTGACAATCAAACCTAAAAAGTGTTCTACAGCCCTTACCTTCAATTAAGAAGTGAAAACTAAACTTTTGCTCCAACTTGAAACGACTACATCAAATTTCCCATACAAGGCGCCCACTAACTGTCTCTGAAAGCAGGTTATATACAGCTCCGGAAAAAATTAAGAGACCACTCCAAATGTTCAGTGTCTCTCGTTTTACTCTTTATAGGCATATGTTTGAGTAGAATGAACATTTTGGTTTTATTCTACAAACTACTGACAACATTTTCTACCAAATTCACAATAAAAATATTGTCATTAAAGAGCATTTTCAATAAGTAATGTAGAGATGAAGATTGAAGAAAAAAATCCAGACTGGTCTCTTCATTTTTTCCGGGGCTGTACTGTATATGTTTGATATTTTGATTATGCCTCGTATGATAGTGTTACAGATGCAGTAAAGGCATCTTGCTTCACACATATTTTGTAGCTGGTTTCTATAAACCCAGCTTAACTCTGTGTAGGTCCTTCTCCCTCAACCCTGGTTAGTTAAAGGTGGAGTCAGTGATTCTGGAGAACGCTTGTTGTCAAAATCAGTGAATATCTCCTCATGATCCATACCTGTCTATACTGTGTGAGTGCGCTGGAAAAAAAAATATGGTGTTAATACACAGCCTTGGTTCTGTAAACGGGTATGTAAATAAATGTGTCCAGCTGTTTCTAGCAACATACTAGTTTACAGAGCCTAGGCTGTGTATTAACCCTGGATTATTTTTCCAGCTTTTACATAGTACATACAGGTATCTGATCATGAGGAGATATTCACAGAATTTGACAAAAAAAAGTGATTTTGACAACAAGCGTTCTCCAGAATCACTGACTCCACCTTTAAATGTATGAATAAAGATTGAAGTTTGACATATGTCCTCCCTCTGTGTGTGTGTGTGTGTGTGTGTGTCTGCCTGTCTGTCTGTCTGTCTGTGTCTCTCTCTGTCTGTCTGTCTGTGGTGTGTGTGTGTGTTTGTGATATTGGGCTATACAAATAAAACTGATTTGATTGGATTTGTGTGTCTCCCTTTGTGTGTGTGTCTGTCTCCCTGTCTGTCTGTCTGTCTGTCTCTCTCTCTCTCTCTCTTTCTCCCTGTCTGTGTGTTTAACAGTATAACAGTAACAGTGTCGAACAGTTTTCAAACAGAGAAAGCAGGCCCCCCTCTCCAGCTGTGTCTTGGCCGTAGGTTGGGCAGCTTGAGTCCAGCTAATGGACTGATCCACTGTCTGTGTGTGTGTGTGTGTGTGTGTGTGTGTGTGTGTGTGTGTGTCTCTCTCTCTCTGTCTGTCTGTCTGCGTCTTTAACAGTATCAGAGTGTCAAACTAAAACTAAATGTATAAATAAAGATTGAAGTTTGAATATTTCCCCCTTGTGTGTGTGTGTGTGTGTGTGTGTGGTGTGTGTGTGTGTGTGTGTGTGTGTGTGTGTGTGTGTGTGTGTGTGTGTGTGTGTGTGTGTAAAAGTAACAGAGTGTCACACAGAGAAAGTCTCCAGTAAATTAATGTAAGTCTATGTAATGTCCTCGCAAGTGATGAAAACACAACCTCTGCGTGGTGTGTGTGTGTGTGTGTGTGTGTGTGTGTGTGTAGTTTTCAAACAGAGAAAGCCGGCCCTCCTCTCCAGCTATGTCTTGGCCGGAGGTTGGGCAGCCTGAGTCCAGCTAACGGACTGATCCACTGTAGTGACGGTCGGCCTCCGAACACTGACCTCAGACCAGCCCACCTCGTCTGTCTCTCCCACGTCGGCTTCTCGTTCTTAAGACGTTCGATCTCCTGTTTGTTTGGGGGGGGATGGGAGGGTGGGGGGGACACATTAAACATCGTAGTTAAAGGAGAGAGAGAGACAGAGAGAGAGAGAGAGAGAGAGAGAGAGAGAGAGAGAGAGAGAGAGACATAGAGAGAGAGAGAGAGACAGAGACAGAGAGAAAGACAGACAGAGAGAGAGAGACAGACAGAGACACACACACACACACTAACACACACAATCAAAAAAAAAAAAAGTCTAATAAAAGCAGGAAATCACAAAAATAATCTTAAAATATAAAAATAAGGGGGCGCCCTTAGCTCAGTTGGTAGGGTGTCCCCCTCCCGGGCCGGGCCCAGCAGCAGACCCGGGTTCAATTCCAGCCCGCGGTCGTTCTCTGCATGTCACTCCCCTCTCTGCCCCATTTCACCTCTGTCTCTACACTATCAATAAAGCATAAAAATGCCCAAAAAATATCTTTAAATTTATTTATTTATTTTTTAAACAAAGTGATAGTTCCTCACCGTCTCGTCGTTGCAGATGGAGTGGATCTGAGTGCAGAACATGACGGCAGTGAAGGTGAGGAAGAGGAGGCTCTCCATGCAGAGGAAGATCATCAAGAGCATAGTGACAGGAGGGGAGAAGTCACTGCATTCTGGAGGGAGAGACAGACAGACAGACAGGGACACACAGACACACGGGGACACAACAAAAACACACACACACACACACTCAGAATCAGTGAATTTCTCCTCATGATCCACTACCTGTCTGTACTGTGTGCGCTGGATCATGTGTTTATACACAGCCCAGATTCTATAAACGGGAATGTTTCTAGCGAGGGTGGCCCCCCTTCTCTTCTCTTCTCTTTTTTTTTTTTTTAAACATACTAGGCTTCGTGTTAACACATTTTTTTTTCTCCAGTGCACACACGTAGAGACAGGTAGTGTCGATTTTGACAACAAGCGTTTTTCAGAATCACTGACTCCTTTAAGTTTTGAACACTCTATAAATGAAACAAGTGAAAGACAATAACAGTATAAAGTATCTTGAGGAGATCATTCACAACAAAACAACAACAAACATTCTCGTCTGTTGGTGAACACCCTGTAATATCTTGTATGTGTGTGTGTGTGTTTATTTTTTATATTAAAATGAAATAATTAATAACAGTATAAAGTAGTTAGTCACCTCTCCACTGGACTCTGACGCAGGAGATGAAGTGATATCCACACAGAGCCAGAGCGTGGGCAGAGATCAGAGCGATGTACATCTAGAGACAGGAGGGAAATACATCAGATATATTTAGTGAAAACAGTTTAAAAACTCACCTATAAAGACTCACTTTTTTGCATTGGCCTTTGACATAAATTGAGATTTTGACACTCCTAACTTTTTTTTCATGTTGTTTTGTATTGTATCTTGTTCAGCACTTTGGTCAACTGATGTTGTTGTTAAATGTGCTATAGAAATACATTTGACTTTATGAAAGGAAAATGTATTTCTATAGCACAATTCAGTGAGTGAGTGAGTGAGTATTCATGGTAAGAAAAAAAAATATATAGAATATCAATTCACATATTAAACTTATAGAGATTTCATACATATTAAATGTTTGACACTTTGTCACTGTAATGTCTAAGGCTCTAAGCTCTCAAGCACTTTTCTAACTATTAGTTAAAATGCTACTACATCTAATCTGAACATGGTCTACTACTGTATGCACAGTAAACACACGTGTATCACCATTTCTGCTCCCACAGTCAAAAGATGAAGACTGACTGTATCCAAGAGGCAGGAATTAAAATTTAAAAAACACAAAGGAAAAAACAATATGGAAGTCATTTTAATATGCAATAAAATAAAGACAAACGCTCCTGTAAATCCCTCAACTTTACATTTTCTGCTTACTTTGTTCGCTATGAAAGATCTCAAATACTATGTCTAGTTATCTGAATGATTTAGTATTTCTATGGTTGTGTGGAAGATTAAAATCAGATTACAGATATTTAATTAACGTATATCCCTCATTTTTATATTTTATTCGTATCTCGTCTTCACAAAAACTAAAATGTGTCTTGTAGGTATGGCCATTATACAATGAGACCGTTTCAGAAATATATAAAAGTTCCTCGTAGCTACTTTAACCTACTTTTGCAAGTAATTTTTTTTAAGATAACATTTTTTATTTAGGTACCACATACTGAATTGAGCCTCGAAATTTCAACCTTACAAAAAAATAGTAAAAATATTCAAACTACTACTGACCAGCCCAATGTCTATAGTTATCCAAATGATTTAGTATTTTTCATATTGTCTCGTGTGTAAGATTAATCGATAACTAAAATAATCGTCAACTATTTTGATAATCGTTTTGAATAATTTTTATATATTTTAATATAATATTTTCTGACATTTTACGGACCAAAACACTAATCGATTAATCGAGAAAATAATCGACAGATTAATCGATTATCAAAATAATCGTTAGTTGCAGCCCTAGTAAGATTATAAATCAGGTTAAATAAATATAGATTAAACTCACGGTGAATAGGACAAAGAATCTCTGGTTCTTCTCCCCCACACAGTTGTTGACCCAGGGACAGTGATGGTCCATCTTCCTGATGCAGCGCTTACAGATACTGAGGAAGAGAAACGAGAATATTATGATTATATAATTATTATAAAGTTATTGAGCTGTGGAAAAGGGGTAGGATCCAATAAGTTTATACTTCTTCCTACTCCTTTTCAGGCATATCAATTCAATATGTAATTTGTTTATTTTTTGTTTATTTTTATTTGTGAAATCATTTGAACATATTTTTTTATTGTATTTTCATGCATTTTTTTTTTTTTTTTTTTGATATGCCTGAAATAAAACTGAATCAAATATACTCTATATTTATGTCTGTGTTATCTCCCCTTTGCATTTCATCCCAATTTAAAAAGGTGCTATGAGGAACTTTTTAAGGTAAAAAGGGTTTTTTACTGGGAGTTTTTTCTCAGCCGAGCTAAGGGTGTAAGGGCAGGGTGTCATATTGTATCATATTATATGGAATGTAAAGACCACTGAGGCAAATGTCAATGTGATATTGGGCTATACAAATAAAACTGATTTGATTTTTAAATATTTCTGAAACAGTCTAATTTTTCCTCTGATGATCATGAATTAATTATCTAACAGAACTCTATTTTTATATAGTTTCTCAAACACCATGAAAAAAAACCCTAATCCTAGTAAATGTTAAACGTGCATTCTTTAAATAGTATTCTTTGCACTGATGGTTTGCTCGTTTGCTGTTACATGTAATTTATGATCATCAGAGGAAAAATGAGACTATGGTTGAGTTCCGAATCGCATACTCTTTCTTTTTTCTATTCTACATACTACATCCGACGATAAAAAGAATCTAGTTAGGATGCAGTAGGCATACTATTGGGACATAGTTTACTCTCTTATTTCATCATAACATTGCGCCTTGATCTTGCCTCTTGCTTTTAAATCAGTCGCATCCCCGTTTGTTTTCATATGGAGGCTTCGTCGATGTGACGTCACTTCACGTGCGCATTGGATTGTGGGTCAGAATCGCCCAAATAGTGTTTTCAACACTAACAATCTTGGCCGCATGAAGTAGGACATCCGGGTACTTCTAACCATCCTAAATCTGGCCACAAGAATCGGGACATCCTAAATCTTTTTTCTACATACTATATAGTAGAAAGTATGCGAATCGGAAGAAATATTTAAAAGTTTCTCGTAGCTCCTTTAAAGTATGACCCGTTCTGACTGCAGTGGTGGGCTCTCTCTGGTTTGATGCTGCAGCACTTTGGACATTTATAAACGACCTCGCCGGGTTTCAGCTGAAGACTCTCCAGGTATTTCTTAGTGGCGTTGCCCTTAGGAACGGCTCCCTAGCAACAAGAGGAAATAAATTAATGGGACAATATTATGGGTTAGTAGAAATTTCGTTTTTTTAAAGCATTTCTCATATACAAAAAATTAAATGTGATACATTTTTTTTAAAGAAAGTTATAATAAAAATCCTAGAAAAACCAAACTAAATAAAACCATCAAACTCAGTACAATCCTAAATAAACAAAAAAAATAAAAATACAAACAAATGGAAAAAAAATACAATTAAAAGACAGAAATTCTGCAGAACACACTCTTTAATAAAAGAGACGTGTTTATTCTTCCTCACCGGGTCTGTTAGCATGGTGCGTAGGTGTGAAGCCAGCGCTAGCACAGCCAGACTGTTGAACACGGTGCCATTGACCACCGCGTACCACACACTGCGGGACGGAAGCAGCATCACAAACGTCACAACGAAGTCGGCGAAAAGAACCAGGAACCATGTGACACAGCCACACACCATCCCACAGCAGTCCCCTATGAACCAGAGGCGCTCTCCTGACACCCGGCCCTGGAAGATGGGATAAATGGTAAAAATTGGTAAATGGACTTGACGTATATACACTCAACAAAAATATAAACGCAACACTTTTGTTTTTGCATCTTGATGTGGCACACCTGTGAGGTGGGATGGATTATCTCAGCAAAGCAGAAGTGCTCACTATCACACATTTAGACAGAGTTGTGAACAATGTTTGAGAGAAATGGTAATATTGTGTATCTGGAATTAATTTTAGATCTTTAAGTCCATCTCGTGAAAAATGGGAGCAAAAACAAAAGTGTTGCGTTCATATTTTTGTTGAGTGTATATAGTGGTTTTTAGCCGATTTTCTCAGCCCCAAAGCGCTTTACATATCTTACCACATTCACACACACACATACACACTCATACACCAATGGCAGCAGCTACCACGCAGGGTGCAAGTTAACTATCAGGAGACATTTAGGGTTCAGTGTCTCTTTGCCCAGGGACACTTGGACATGAGGCGGGGAGACGGGGGATCGAACCTCTGACCCTGCACTCCAGAGGCGACCTCCCTACACACTTCACCACTGCCGCCCAGAATAGAATAGCACATCAAAATGCCTTAAAATGTACATCCAGTTGACTGCATATTGCACATATTGTAAGTATTGTTCATCACATTGCACATTTCAATTTAACTTATCTACTTTCTATTCTATTTTATATATAGTGTTTTTTTATTGTGCAGAAAATTCCCTTGCACTACTTAGTATTTAGAATGTATCTAATGTAAATTATTATTAGTATTTTTTTTTAACGTTGCTATTGCACCGTGGGTCAGAGATAAACGCCAAACGCCGATTCTGATGTGTGTCTTGCATATGTTTGAGTAGAATGAACATTTTGGTTTTATTCTACAAACTACGGACAACATTTCTATCAAATTCCCCCTAGAAATATTGTCATTAAAGAGCATTTTCAATAAGTAATGTAGAGATGAACATTTAAGAAAAATCCAGACTGGTCTCTTAATTTTTTACGGAGCTGTATAAATATATATATGAACCACTTCCCACACACACACTCACCATGCCACACACACACACACACACACACACACACACGCACACACACACACCATGCCACACACACACCCACGCACCATGCCACACACACACACACACACACCCACCCACCATGCCACAGAGTGCCCTGGCCGGGCCCTGGGGAGCGTTAGTGTTGGAGTGTAGTGACTCATGGTCGTCCTCTCCTCCGTCCAGCAGGGGGCGCTGCTGCTCCACATCTCTCTGCCGGTGGCCAGACATCCTGCCCTGAAGATAGGCAAGGCAATTTTATTTATAGAGCACATTTCAGGCACAGGGCCACTCAAGGTGCTTCACAGGGTTAAAATCAAATAAAGAATACAAATACAAAAAAAAAAAAAAAAAAAAAAAATTTAAAACATGGATAAAAATACAACATTTAAATAAAAGAATTAAAACATTTTACAAAAAAAAAAAAAAAATTACAGGTTAAAAGGGAAACAAGAACGTTTTGAGACCCGATTTAAAAGAGCTGAGATAGAAGGGGTTGGTTTAATTATACAGTCATTATCAACTTTAATAGTATACCTTATGGACAAAAATACATACAAATTAAATGTTTTACCATTATGGGGCTAACTATATGCCCTGAAGGAGGGAGGAAGGGTTTTATTTAACTATACACATTTTCAGCTGTATTTTTTAGTTTTTTTGAGTACTTGTGAATTTCTTTAAATTTAACACATATTTGCATATTTAAGAAAGATCTTGGGGTTCAAAAAGTGTTGATAAAGTTAAAGGTGCTACGAGGAACTTTTAGATATTTCTGAAACAGTCTAATTTTTCCTCTGATGACCATAAATTACGAGACCATCAGTGCAAAGAATGCTATTTTTATATAGTTTTTTCTTAATGCCTTTGTCATGGGTATACGCTCACCCAGGAACAACAGCTGGCGTAGTAAAAACACCACCGCTTTTGTCCAAAGGGGGGCGCTAGAATTAACACACACTGAAAGTTCCTCGTAGGACCTTTAAAGATAAATAATGAAGAATACTTACTGAATGAGCCTCTAGTTCACAGCATTACCTTGTCTCCTGCAGCCGCTCCGACGACTCACATCTCTGTAGACACAAGAGAGGAACATCAAACCAGACCATCAGTGTGTGAAGAATGCTATTTATATATATATATATATACACCTATATATTTTTTTTTTAAGATAATTTTTTGGGGCATTTTCAAGCTTTATTAGACAGTACAGAGTTGAAATGGAGAGAGAGAGAGAGAGAGAGAGAGAGAGTACAGAGTTGAAATGGAGAGAGGAGAGAGAGAGAGAGAGAGAGAGAGAGAGAGAGAGAGAGAGAGAGAGAGAGAGAGAGAGAGAGAGAGAGAGAGAGAGGGGGGATGACATGCAGCAAAATCATATTTTGTCTAAATCAGTTAATATCTCCTCATGATCCGACCGCTACCTGTCTGTACTGTGTGTCTGTGCCCTGAAAAACATTCTGGTTTTATTATACAGCCTAGGCTCTGTAAACGGGCAATAATGAATTTCAGGTACGCCTATTTGTAGGCACCTTGTTATTTATGTATTGTCTTAATTTCACTTCATATATAACAACATACATGTCTGACTGTAATGTGCAGTTGCTGTATACTTATTCATGTATTTTAGACAAAACCACAGGGCTAGTTTATTAGACAGACAGATAGATAGATAGATAGATAGATAGATAGATAGATAGATAGATAGATAGATAGATAGATAGATAGATAGATAGATAGATAGATAGATAGATAGATAGATAGATAGATAGATAGATAGATAGATAGATAGATAGATAGATAGATAGATAGATAGGTCCTACATAGCCTTGTATCTAAGTGTGCATGGATTGATGTATACTGGAATTTAGGAGGAATAACTGGGTGTGGGGGAGAATGTGTATGCTTCTATCTATCTATCTATCTATCTATCTATCTATCTATCTATCTATCTATCTAACTATCTATCTATCTAATTCACACTCCCTCTCTTCCATTGACTGCCTAGAAAATATAAAAATGCGTGTGGTTTTGTCTTAAAAAACATTAATTAATATCGAGAAATATTTAGCATCCGACGTTAGCATAACAAACCCAGCTGTTATCAGCTATCAGCCCTCGGTTAGCTGTCGGTAAATGGCCCTACCTTAATAAAGCAGGTATATTTTAACCCTTTTAACACCAAATAATGTGAAATAAAAGCTTAAATCTCACCTGTTTTGTCGCTATAGTTTAAATAAATCAGGGTAGTCGCCTGGTTGTCTGGTTCCATGGGCTGTGGTTCCTGTTTCAGTGTGTTTTGAATGGAGAATGAGTTCGCGATCGCCCCCCTGTGGCCGGTTAATGGAAATACAACTGCAGGTGTAATGGCGAATTCCGCTACCCCTGTTTAAATTTAATTCGGTCCATGGCTCCAAATTAAAACTCTAAACTATTAAAAATTCTGCTTTTATCTTTATATTTTAGGTATGAAATGCATTTTTCAGGAGGATATGGTATCTACTAATAATATTATAGACTGGAATTAAGTTTGGTCCTCCAAAAAAAAAGGTTTGTTTTAAACAAATAACACATTTTATAATTGACATTTTTGCGATTTTTTTTTTTATTATCAAAATATTATATTTGGTTGCTATTACTATAGATAGTGAGGAAGACGGAAATAATTTTTTTACCCTTATTAATTAAATTTTGACTTTGACCAAATTCTACATTCACAAACAAAAGACCATTCCCGAAGGAAATGGAACAATACAGGCCTACTTTATATAAAATAATTTTTCGTTCTATTCTTGGTATGTCCTTTTATTTGTATTTTACTAATTATATCATAATTTCAATTATTCATTTATCTTATAAATCTTATCCTAGTATTTTTTGTACTTTTACATTCTATAAAAAATTGCTGTAAAAATACAGTTAAATTATTGTATTGATTGATAGTAAAATAATAAGAAATATTGACTGATGAAAAATTTAAAATCTTAAAT
>CM047513.1:1812066-1814566 GCA_026122265.1 Ammodytes dubius | reverse complement strand
TCCATCATGTGTGTGTGAGTGTGTGTGTCTGTGTGAGTGTGTGTGTCTATGTGTGGTGTGCGTATGTCAGTGTGTGTGTCTGTGTGAGTGTGTGTGTCATCCATCATGTGTGTGTGAGTGTGTGTGTGTATGTGTGGTGTGTGTATGTCAGTGTGTGTGTCTGTGTGAGTGTGTGTGTGTTCGGGCGCCTCCACAGTATGGGAGCGACCCAGGCTCCTTTCTCTGACGCGCGGCCCAGTTTGGTGCTCTGTTGTCGGGCTGCAGACCTCCACGGTCTCCCCCCTCTTCAACCTCCTCCTGTCTGGATTCACCTGGGAACAAACACACACATCAGACATAAGCCAGGGAATATCAGGATGTAAAATGATACAAAATACATTTATAAAATAAAATAAATAATAATAAAATAAATAATTCTAAAATAAAATGTAATAAAATGCTTTAACAATAAAGAAATAATAATAATAATAATAATAATAATAATAATAATATAATATTTAAAAATTGAAATATACTAATATATATAAAAAACATATATAAATTATAAAATAATTTAAAACATTTTTTTTAATGGCAAAACTACTTTTGAAAACCTAATTAAGGACAAATGAACAAACTTTGGGTACATAATCATGAAATTCAATGGAATTTTAATTTTCCCATTAGGCATTTTTCATTCCATATTACTTAAAGGTGCAGTGTGTAATATGACATAATCAAGAAAGTTCTACAAAGTTCTAGAATGCAACACTCCCTGGGTAACCCCAACCCTTTAGAATAATAACAGAAGCTACAGTGGCCTTCAAGGACAAGAACAATTCTAAATTTTAAACAATGCATCTGATGACATTCCAACTATGACACTTTCAAGATGGCGGCACTAGGCCTTGGTCCAAAATATGCAGAAATATGGACATATATGAGACCCTTTCTAAGGGAAAAAAAAAATATTCAAAATTTTTTTTTCAGCTATTATGCACTAAATTAAATGTACTTATGGATATTATAATTACTTTCTACAAAATCTGCTAGGAAATAAAACCCAAAATTCTACACACTGCAGGTTTAAATCTCTTATAAACTAGTTGATGTAACAAAAACATGACTATGTTATGTAGCCATGTAGATATGTAAATAGCTAGTGAGAAGCTTCTCAGTTTACCTGGTTGACTTATATTTAGATCCAACGTACAAACTTTGTGTCCATATTCATGAAATTCACAATCGTATTGTTCTGTTTCAATAAGGCATTTTCATTCATTATTACTTAATTGACATGTCTAAGAGAAGCGAATATAATAAATATTTTTATTTTTTTAATTTAATAAATATTTTTTTTTTTTTTTTTACTATGGAAAAGGGGTAGGATTAAATAAGTGTATACTTCTTCCTGCTCCTTTTCAGGCATATCTCAGCAATACAGATAATTTGTTTTCTTCTTTTTTTTTGTGAAAACATAATTTGTGTATTGTATTTCCATGCTTTTCATTTTGTTTTGTATGTTTGATATGTCTGAAATAAACTGAATCAAATCAAATCAAAACATAAGAACTCAGTTTACCTGGCTGTGAGCTGATGGACGGACGGAAGGAGAAGATGAAACTCTCTTCATCTGCTGAATCCTGAAGCACAAACACACACGGTTCAGATTAAAAGATTTTACAGTGAACCCCAGGAACTCCAGGTGAAATGTATGACTTTTTAATATCTTTATATATATATATATATATATGTCATACCGGCCATACTGGCAAAAGTAGGAAGGATATAAAGATTAGGAAACCCTAAGGATATTTCACCTCAAAGCTTGTTAAATGTGAAATTAAATTTAAATTAAAAAAAGTTATTTAATCCACAAAATTGGCATTATTGAACGAACACCAACAGATGATAGATAGAAGTGAGTTGTGTGTGTGTGTGTGTGTGTGTGTGTGTGTGTGTGTGTGTCTGTCTGTCTGTGCCTGTCTGTGTCTGTCTGTCTGTCTGTCTGTCTAGAGGTTTAGTGATTCTCTACCTGTTGATAGTCTGGGCCATTTTCTGTCTCCTGCCGTTGGTTTGGTCATGAAGCTTCAGCCGCTGAACGAACGAATGAGCTGAAAAAATTAAATAAAAATAAAAACCACAAATGTTTATGTCTAATTCAGACTTACTGTAAAATAAAAAGCATGTGCAATTCTGCGCGGAGTAAAATGCATGGCATGCTAAACAAGGCAATAGAAATCTAAATAAATAGTGTGATTGAGAGTGTGAGTTGATAAATATGAATGAGAATAAATAAATATAAAAAAAAATTAAATACTTTATTTTTGGATTCCTTTTTTTAAAACGTGTGTGTGTGTGTGTGTGTGTGTGTGTGTGTGTGTGTGTGTGTGTGTGTGTGTGTGTGTGTGTGTGTTAAAAGAACACGAACACACACACACTGAAAAAGTTAACACAAAAATAAAAGACAAAACAAAACAAACAACCAACATGGCGTACTCTTTACAGGTTTCTAAGGACA
>CM047513.1:1790659-1791966 GCA_026122265.1 Ammodytes dubius | reverse complement strand
TACTATATGGTGTCTGAGGCCCTTCCTCTCCGTCTCCTTGAAGCCCTGGCAGAACCCTTGGATGTGTTTGTCCAGTTTGATGACGTGTCGACCCAGAAACTCTCTCACATCCTCCAGGCCTTTGAGACAGTAGGGGGCCGGCGGTGCGATCTCCCCCAGGGCCGAGTGCCCTTCGATGGGCCGCGAGATGCAGAGAATGCTGTAGCTCTGGTTCTTGTCGTTGTAGAAGGTTTCTTCAAACAGGATGGGGACAGAGGCAGGAGAGGGGAAACCGGCTCCCAGCAACACCTGCCTGTCCTCAATACGAACCCCCTGGAACACAGAAAAATTTTAGGAATACATTTTTAAATTTTTTCTTTTTTCTTGAGGAAAACAATTTTTTTTTAAATATAGATTTTTATTTTCAAGATTTTTTTTTTTGTATTTTTTATTTATTTATTATTATTATTATTATTATTTATTATTATTATTATTATTATTATTATTATTATTATTATTGTTTATTAGACAGTGTTGGAGAGACAGAGATGAAATGTGTCAGAGAGGGGAATGACATGCAGAGAACGACTCAGGCTGGATTCTAACCCGGGTCTGCTGTGAAGAGGACTGAGACTCTGAGGATTGAGGGGGGGGGGGGGTCTAACCACTACACCACGAGCGCCCGCCCCCCGGTAAAAAATATTCTGAACATTAATAAACTTGTATGTCAGCATCCTGTCATACCTACAACGCTATAACGGAAAATAATACTATTTTTAAACCTTGACTTCTCAAACCACGGTAGAGCTTGAAACCATTTATCTCACACACACACACACAGACACACACACACACACACACACACACACACCCACCCCCCCCCCCCCCCCCCCACACACACACACACACCTTTCCATCTGCGGTCTGGTAGCCCTCCTCTGCAGGCTGCAGGACGTAGCTGTCGAAATGAGAGTCGGAGAAACTGCTGCTGACGCTCAGGCTCCCACAACAAGGAACCAGCACCTAAAGATGGAGGACAGGAGAGACGTCACTTTATTATTCAACTTTATCTCTTTACCGGACATGCTTGTAATTTATATTAATAAAAGCGATTCTAGAGAAAACACACACACACACACACACACACACACACACACACACACACACACACACACGTCATTAAAGCATCTTACCCAACAGGCTGAAGCTTTAAGGACTGGCCCAAAATTGTAGACAGTGTAAGATAGGGAGCTTATTCAAAAGTAGGAGGGGAGTGCTTTGGACTTGCGGTTAAGGAGTGAGTATTCAATTATGTTCAATATACTGGA
>CM047513.1:1778159-1785659 GCA_026122265.1 Ammodytes dubius | reverse complement strand
AGAGTCAGTGATTCTGGAGAACGCTTGTTGTCAAAATCACTTTTTGTCAAAATCAGTGAATATCTCCTCATGATCCACTACCTGTCTGTACTTTGTGTGCGTGCTGAAAAGAAAATCCATTGTGTATACACAGCCTAGGCTCTGTAAACTGGCAAGTTGCTAGCTATGGTGGGAGGGCTCCATTTGTTTACATACCAGTTTACAGAACCTAGGCTGTGTATTAACACCAGCTTTTCAATTACACCACACACACACACACACACAACACACACACACACACACACACACACACACACACACACACACACACACACACACACACACACACACACACAACACAAGACACACACACACACACACGACACACACACACACACACACACACACACACACACACACACACACACACACACACACACACACACACACACACACACACATAACTGATAATAGCAGGAGACCATCAATACTTTGATTTGTAATGAATCAATCATTTAGTTAGTAACACATTAAAGCTACAGTGTGTAACTTTAACATTTACATATAAATGAATGTCTGTTACATTCAAACTATCGCCAAACGAGTTGACACAAAGTTGATTAAGCCTTTTATCAGCTCCACAAAACTCTCTGTATTTCTCAGTATGGCAGCGTTTACAAACTGGTGTCACCCCGCTTATATAGAGTCAGTGATTCTGGAGAACGCTTGTTGTCAAAATCAGTGAATATCTCCTCATGATCCGCTACCTGTCTGTACTGTGTGTGTGTGTGTGTGTGTGTGTGTGTGTGTGTGTGTGTGTGCGTGCTGAAAAGAAAATCCATTGTTTATACACAGCCTAGGCTCTGTAAACTGGCAAGTTGCTAGCTATGGTGGGAGGGCTCCATTTGTTTACATACCAGTTTACAGAACCTAGGCTGAGTAGTATTAACACAAGCATTTCAATTACACACACTCTCACACACACACACACACACACACACACACACACACACACACACACACACACACACACACACACACACACACACACACACACACACACACACACACACACACACACACACACACACACACACACACACACACACACACACACAGAATCGCTTAAACATTTTAGCCGCTAATTATAGAATTTACTTATTGTTGAAAGAATTTTATTTTCAATTTAAGGATCAATTTTTTTGAGGCCCGTTAAGCACTTTCCTATAATGTTTGATGTACGCTGGTGTTTTATCATCTGCGTATTTTATAGTTTGTTTGCCATTGTGTGTCAATTCATTCTTACTATGTGTTACTGTATTTTCTGAGTGACCGTATACCTATGTTGTTTTCTAATCTTTGTTTATATACATGCATTTTATTTTATTTAGATTCAAGATTCAAGATACTTTTATTTGTCATTGTACCAAAACAACGAAATTTTGTTTACAGTTACACACACAATTTTAGCTTGCCTTTTGAATATCTGGCCGGGGGACAACATATGTAAACTAGCCTCTTATGTAGCCTAAGCTAACTGTGCCTCACTTACAGTTTGACTCTTGATTAGTGTGCAAAGTCCCTGAAATAAGCCAATAAGCCAATACATAAACAAAGATAGGAGGCTCCCCCTTTTTTTGTTTGTTTTATAATGTGTTTCCTTTTTAACCTGCAATTTTTATTCTATTTGCTTCTTTTATTCGCTTTTAAATGTTTTATAATGTGTTTTATGTATTCTAATCTTGCCCATGTAAAGCACTTTGAGTGGCCTTGTGTCTGAATTGTGCTATATAAATAAACTTGCCTTGCCTTGCCTTGCCTTTTGTCATATTTCGCCTCAGCCCCATTTGAGACGTATTAGCACTTCCTGACTTCATTGTAATGTGTTGTAGTGTTATAAAAAGTCCACAAAAACAAACGTAGCCTGTATAATAACATTTAAACTACACACTGCGCCTTTAAGGTTTATATATTATCCTATATTTCAGGTTAAATTGTAGTTTGAAAAAACCTACAACTAAGGAGGCAGGATGTTTCGCTTTGAGCAGAAAAAAAGCCCAACCAGACGCCATTAATTTTTTTAGATATTTTTAATTTAATATGTTTTTGATTGTTCACACACATACAAGGCACACAGGACTATACGAATAAATAATAAAGGAACAATTCGGCGTCTTTATTTGACACATTCATCAAAATATTTATCATTTTTTGACTGATTTGAATCTTTTTTTGGCTTCATACACCGCTCCATATCTCCATTATATATGTCCTAAAATGACAATGGAGGCAATTTATTTACGTTATTAATTTATTTCTATTAATTCTCAATGTCTCTTGGTGTGCGATCGATTTGAAAACAGTAAAACAATCTTTACTTATAACATTAAATTGTGATTATTTTGAATGGAGTTCGGTTGAGACGGGTCAACTCGGGGTGCTTTGTTTAGTGGATTCCCTGCATTATTTCACGCTAAAAATGCCTACACATGGATATATAATCTTGCTCAATTACTCTTCTAAACATCAACATTTAATTTTGGATAGTATCGCATTGTTAATAAGTGACTCAGCGGAGCCTCAATGTAGCTAACATGCCGCTAGCATGGCATAGATAGCGCAGCACTGACAACCACATTAAAAACAATAGCGCTAAATAGACGAAGAAAATGTAAAATTACCTTTTTGTATTTTTAGCAGACGGTTTTCCACACCATCATGACATAGACGTATTTCCACCGAGTTGTTGTTTACTACGATCAGCTGTTTTTAGTGCGACTAGACACACACACACTCACACACACACACTCACAGACAGACCACCTTAGCCTCGTTTGATCCGGGCTTGCTTTGGTTGGCTTGAAAGACAGAGGGAGGAAACACGTAAAAAACTGAGCTGTCAAAATAATAAATAATAAATAAAGAAGTTAAGAAAAAAAGCGAAATATTTTCATATAGAGTTTTAGCCTACGACAAGTTTCTGTAATTTTAAATGTGCCACGAAGGAAAGACACTGGCAGTGTAAAAGGCTGTATGTGTAGGCTTCTTAAGAACTACTGGTTAACTTTCACTGTGGCTAAAACACACGGGTAAACAGCGCCCCTGTCGACAAATATGGTGTATTGAATCAAGCATGCCCACTTTTTTTTTTTAAAGTAATGGTCATTTTTGAGATTTCTTTGTCTATGTATCTTCCATAACATGTCTTCTTTCATACTAGTATAAATCAAAGGTCCAACATGTACATTCAGGTGTTTATTTGACTAAACCTTGTCTGTTTGTGTCTGTATATTTCTCTTATACAACCATCTTTAACGGACATTATCTCAAAATAATTATTTTTCAATATTCTGAACCAAAATTGCAATTTTTTAAAACAATTTGTACTATAACTATAATCTTTATTTAACCAAGTTGGTCTCATTGAAATTTAAATATATTTCCCACCGGTATGACTGTGAGTGTGAATGAATGGAACCTGGATCCCTGTAAAGTTGACCAGTTTAATACGTTGCTGAAGACTCACTTTTGTTGCATTGGCCTTTAACACAAGTTGAGACTTTGACACTCCTAACTTTTCTGTATTATTAAAAAATTGAGACCGGTCTGGATTTTTTTCTCAAATCTTCATCTCTACATTACGTATTTTTACAAAAAATGTATTGGAATTTTGTAGAAATGTTGTCAGTAGTTTATATTATAAAACCAAAATGTTCATTCTACTCAAACATATGCCTATAAATAGTAAAACGAGAGACACTGAACATTTGGAGTGGTGTCTTAATTTTTTCCAGAGCTGCAAGTGAAAAATTAAAGCGAGACTTTTATCACACACTACAAACCGCAGACACATCTGAATAAACTGAACAAAACTTCTGTTTTTTTATTAGATTTAACAAACAAAAAAAAACTTTCAGATCTGTAAAACTAAAATGTACATTTGAACAACCACATTTCTCAAGAACAACAAAAAAACAAACTGTAACCCCAAGTCAGAGCGGGTTAATGTGGTCCGGGAAAGAGAAGTTTGGGGTCTCCTACCTCGAGCTGTGACCCCCAAATAAGCAGTTGACAATGACATGTTAAATTAAAAATACAAAAACAGAAAATGCAGAAAATACAAAATCAACGGGATCCTCAACAACATGAATTTAATTAAACTTTATACAAATCACTTTTCAAAACGGTGATTTAACTCATTTAGGTTTGGAGGACTATACCATTACCATTTCTAGCTTCCAAATTCACCCACCATCAGTTTTTCTGTGGTCCTCTGCAACTTTTTTCACACGTTAAAAGCTGGGGTGGAGGATTTGGGGAGAAAATAGCAGTTCGGATAGAGATTCAAATCCAAATACCTCAACCGCTCCACTTGTTCTCTTTGGTCCCTCCCTATGGCCCCTCCCTGACACGCTCTACACCAACAACGTCGAGCCAAAGTGAATGGACAGTCCCAACAGCCGATTAGAACAGAGAATCGGAGCCTCGCTCTGATTGGTCAAAGTGTACAGCTCATGTTAACTTTGACCAATTAGAAATCATATACCCCAGCTTTAACCTGTTCTTTCTGTTAGTAAATGCTGTTCGCAAAAGCTCATTCAATTCCTATCATGGTCAAAAGAGTCTTCGGTCTCAATGGGATTTACCTGTATAAAGGTTAAAAAAAAAAAAAAAACCTACAGCGTTGATGTGTCTAAAAGCTTACATTACAGTAAATGTGCCAAATAGCAGTCGCAGAGATTTGCAAAAGAAGGGCAAAAAATGTCCACTCACGCTCTCTCTGTGTGTGTGTGTGTTGTGTGTGTGTGTCTGTGTGAGACGGCAGCGTTTCTTTTCAGTGTGATATGATGATCGAGAGACGTTAGTCATTTACATAAACGTTAGCAGGGAGCAAAAAAAAAACTTTTAATTTTATTCTAATGTCAGAGAAACGAAGAGAAAAGTGTGACATAAGCATCTACACTGAGAAAAATAATATGCCGGTAACGTAGCCTGCGAACTGACAACTAGCAGTGCACCATCCTCAACTGTAATACCTGGAATAGGGTTGCAAACTTTCCCACGTGAACTTTCGCTCGGGAAATTTGGGAATATTCAAAATAGGGAATGAACTAGGTAACGGTAATTCAAATGATCTGTTTCATATCCAAACATAAATCTAAACATATAAACATTAGCTGTATCCCATTCGAGGGGCCGCAGCCATACGAAGGCTGCATTTGAAGACCGATTGCGTCATAGCGGCGCGCAAAGGCTTGTCCCATTTGCAAGGCTCCTTCATATGCGGCCGAGAAATGCAGCCTTCGTTTCACGGTTTTGAAGGGTCCAACAGATGTATCCTTCGTGGCCCAACATATCCCAAGATTCATTGCGTTTTTTTCAGAGATGGCATAAATGAAAATAAAAAATAACAAAACAGCAACGTGTTGCGCCATCTTCTTAACTTTTATCTTCCTTTCTTTTTTTCTTGTACTTTTTTTTCTTTTCGTCTGGTAGGCAACTTCTTTTTCTTTTTTCCTCCGTTGACAAGGCTATTTCCGTTGGTAGCAATCAGGGTTGCTAGGCAGCACAGGAGCGGCGAGTCGTCACGCAAGGTAACGGCTTGTTACGTAAACCGGAAATGCTCGTAAACGGAGACCTGCGGAGACCGTCGGCCTTCGATTCGGTCTTCACGTCTATGGCCTTCATAGACCGCGTCCTTAAAGGCCTACTTCACCGGTTTTAATATGAAGGTGTATTGAATTCTGAGATCCTATGTAGTATAAATGTGCAAAAAAAATTAAAATCGGTTCATCCTAGCCTGAGAAAAGGCAGAAAGAGTGTTTTTTTTAACCCTATATTTCTCTTTCTCGTGACATCACAGAAAGAGAAATATAGGGTTAAAAAAATGTACTTTGTAAATATTACTGTGATGTCACAGTAAAAGACATCACAGTAATATTTACAAAGTACATTTTTTTTCCCTCGAATGGGATACAGCTATTATGTTTTGTCATACAGACATCCATGAAAACTAATACAATTAAAAAACATTACATTTGAACAGATTTATTTGTAAGTAGAACTTGAACAAGTTTTTTTTTTTTTTTTTTTTTTTTAAATCTGATTGAAATTAAATGTTAATAAATATTATAATATTGAAATAACATAGTTAGAAGGATTTAGTGCATTTGGGTTGCCTTTCCTTTAGTAAATTCCCATTTATTCCGTTAATTCCCATGGAAAATTTCCAACTTTTAAAATTCCGGAGTTTTGCAACCCTAACCTGAAATAACGGTATTCAAACACATAAACGAAAATCTACGAAGCGCTAAATAGGTTTAATTATAGAAACATTTCTCCCTTTCGGTCTTATGATCAGAACAATTGATTTTTCACGATTCTGGAGAACGCTTGTCGTCAAAATCACTTTATCAAAATCAGTTAATATCTCCTCACTATCAGCTGTACTCTTGAAAAAAAATTAAAATAAAAAAACTGGCGTTAATACACAGCCTAGGCTCTGTAAACAGGTACGTAAACAAAGGAGGCTCACATTCGTTTCTCCATAGATCATTGGAATTTAAAGGCCTACTTCACCGGTGGGAATATGAAGGTATATTGAATTCTGAGATCCTATGTAGTATTTCTCTTACTGTGACATCACAGTAAGAGAAATGTAGGGTTAGACAGTGAGACCATAAAACACTCTTTCTGCTTTTCTCAGGCTAGGATGAACCAATTTCAATTTTTTTGGCACATTTATACTACATTGGATCTCAGAATTCAATACACCTTCATATTCCCACCGGTGAAGTAGGCCTTTAAATAATAGTATATTGATATTAAGTATACTTAAATAAAAGGATATTGACTAACTGACTGATTGATTGATTAACCCTGCTTTCCAAATCTCCTCTTCTTTCTTTTTTGTATTCTCCATACTACATCTGATCATAAACAGTATCTAGTTAGGATGCAGCATGCTACAATTGGGACATAAAGTATCTCACAAAAGTGACTACACCCCTCACATTTCTTCAAATATTTCCTTATATCTTTTCAGGGGACAACACTAAAGAATTGACACTTTGATACAATGTAAAGTAGTCAGTGTACAGCTTGAATAACATTGTAAATTTACTGTCCCCTCAAAATAACTCAACACAGAGCCATTAAAAGGTCACATATTATGCTAAATGCACTTTTTAAATGTGTTCTAACATATCCATGGGTCCACGGTGTGCCTAGAGACTGCAAAAAAAATTAAAAGAAATAACACTCTCCTTTTCTCACTCTCCCCTTTCTGGTCCTGGGTAAGTTTTGTTGCTCTTCATTAAGCGGAGAATATCTCAACTGTTATAGACTAATATGACCCCAGTGAACAACGTGGGATGTGTGACAAAATCTCTTCCCGGAGACGAAAGTCCTGAAAATGACCACAACAGGTTAAGCCCCTATCTCACTGGGCTGCAACTGTTTGCGACAAGTTGGAGACTGCATTCGCGAGGGAGTCTCTAAACTGTTTGCAAACGTTCGAGG
>CM047513.1:1754027-1771259 GCA_026122265.1 Ammodytes dubius | reverse complement strand
CATATCTTTTAACCAATTTAAACAAACTATCTTAAATCTGCCAAACTCTACCTGTAACTGTTTTAATTAGACTATATTGTACTTTCACCCATTTAATTTTAATTGCTGCCACTCTTCACCACTATGTAAATGTTTCAATTGTTTTTTTTTCTCTTCACCTGTTGTTGTGTATTTGATGTTTTTGCATTGAATATTTTGTATGTATTGTTGTTTTTCCTTTGAATTTGTTTGAACTCGACGTCATTGTAAATGAGGGTCACCCCTCAATTGGTCTCTCGAGGATAAATAAAAGTTAAATGAAAAATTTAATTCAACATGGAACTGTTAACGTTGTCCATGGTTACCCAGAATAACGTGTGTTCCGGGGCCTATGTCTTTCCTCCACTGCTGGACGACAAAGTCAAACAGGTGAGTGGTTCCCTCGTGGGTCTGAAGGCAGAACGCGGATTTGTTGCTCACAGCCTGAAGAATGGAAAAGAAAAAACATATTTGACAGCTAGAGAGACAGATGAAATGGGTCAGAGCAAATACAAATGCTATTAAGGGTTTTTCAACAATAACATTGACATCACAGACTCAAGAAAAAAAAAAAAAAAAAAAAAAAAAAAAAGAAGAGAGAGAGAGAGAGAGAGACAGTAATAAGAAAACGGGGAGAGAGAGGAGAGAGAGAGAGAGAGAGAGAGAGAGAGAGACAGACAGACAGTAATAAGAAAACAACAACCCTATTTATTTTTCTCAACCTCTAATCTTTCTGAAAACATATGTTCAAACACCCCATTCAGACTTTCTCCCCATGTGATGTCACAAGGGGACAATTTTGAAGCTGAAAATGAGCATAACATGGGACCTTTAAAGATCACAGTAAGTCGTCCATTCACCTTGAAAACATCTTCGACCTCCTGGGAGCCGTTGGTTACAATCAGAGTTTTCTGTCCGACCTCGGGGGTGAAATCCAAAACACCCAGAAGAACGGAGATCTTATTTCTCTCTTCAGTCATGAGGATAATCTGAAAAAAAAATACAAAAATTCCCTGAAAATGTAAAAATCAGCCATACAGCGGAATATACAGAATACATACAGAAGTCCCTAAAACAGGTGTGGACCACGTAAACATTTATAAAAAAATAAAATAAAAACAGTGCAGTTTTATAGAAGCATTAGTAGCATGTATTGAGTAATTTTGGCATTGAAATAAGAAAAATATTATTTATTTTAAAGGCTTAAACTGATTAATTTCAGAAATAATATCATCAAGATTTATAAGTCTTGAAAATGCCCAAAAATGATCTTAAAAATAAAAAATAAAATGTATAAGACATCTAAAATATTGTTGACTAAAACAGATATTTTTAAGTGTACCATCATGACAACACAATTTTGTAATTATGGATGACTTATCGTTTATTTGTCACTGACCTGTTGAACGTTGCCATAGAGAGCAGCTTCCTCGGGGACTGTCATGACGACGCAGGGAGAAGGCATGTGATTGGCTAAGAGACCTTCCATGTGACTGGTCCATCTCTTCGCCACGGCAACGAGCTGCTGAGGACAGGAAGCATTCTCCTCACTGGTGGTCACCTTCTGGAAATGCTGCAAAATGGTCGCCATCTAAACGGGAAGAAAGTTCGGT
Organism: Ammodytes dubius; assembly: GCA_026122265.1. Taxonomy (NCBI): domain Eukaryota; kingdom Metazoa; phylum Chordata; class Actinopteri; order Uranoscopiformes; family Ammodytidae; genus Ammodytes; species Ammodytes dubius. The sequence continues at coordinate 1,769,628 of CM047513.1, read as the reverse complement.
GGTTTTAAATAAATGCAAAGAAGAGTTGTACAGTACAGTGCATAACGCTTTTTATCATGTTTTGTATTGTGTCATTTCATTTGATTTCAGAGACAGTTGTTCATGTGGATGCTTTTGGTGTGTGGAAAACAATTACGGGTCTTTTTGACCTCAATAAAAAAAATGAAACTAAAAATAAGTTGTTCAGTGCATGTAACCATATTAAAATAATTAAGGTTTTGTTTTAACTCATGGAAAAATTCTAAGAAACTTAAATCTAAAATATGCCTAGTCTGGTCCTGTATGAATAAAATTATTTATCAGAATCAGCTGTAGTCAATTAACATTAATATCAAAGTAGAGAGCAGGACAACTAAATGCTTGTCTATCAAATCAGTTCTCGAAAAAAGATTGTTTGCAAGGTTTTTAACTTGTCCAAAGTGGGAGAGGGGGATTGTTTTTGCATGTGTGAATATCTCTGAGTGTGTTGTTGGAGAGGGGGAGGGGGTTGGGATAGTATTAAGCAATGTGTGTTACATTTGCTTGTATGAAAAGTGCCATATAAATAAAGTTTGATGATTGATAGAAAAATTCAAATGACCACACACACACACACAGACACAGACACGTTCACACACACACAGACAGACAGGGACAGACACACACACACAGGGACAGACAGACACACACACACAGGGACAGACAGACACACACACACACAGGGACAGACAGACACACACACACAGGGACACAGGGACAGAGGGACAGACACACACACACAGACACACACACACACAGACACACACACACACACACACACACACACACACACACACACAGGGACACACACACACACAGACACACACACACACACCTGTTCTGGAGCGTGGGTGAAGAGCTGGTCTGCCTCGTCCAGCACCAAGTGATACAGACGCAGGAACAGGAAGCAGTGACACGACAGCAGACGCACCAAGCTGAACGGAGTGGTCACTAACAGCAGACCTGGAGGGAGGGGACATGTATCAGATTATCAATCAATCAATCAATCATACAAACTTTATTTATAGAGCACTTTACACTTAAATATAACACAAAGTGCTTAAAGGCCTACTTCACCGGTTTGAATATGAAGGTGTATTGAATTCTGAGATCTTATGTAGTATAAATGTGCAAAAAAAAAATTTAATCGGTTCATCCTAGCCTGAGAAAAGGCAGAAAGGATAGGATGAACCGATTTCAATTTTTTTCGCACATTTATACTACATAGGATCTCAGAATTCAATACACCTTCATATTCAAACCGGTGAAGTAGGCCTTTAAGCTTTAGCCCTGTGTTCCAAATCACATACTTGACATTTCTCGACACAATGAAAAAAAAAAAAAACTTCCTTAGCTGATTATTTTTTTTCTTCTCCTGTCTGTGGCCCTAAAACTATTCTCTACTTTAGTATGTAGTGTAGTAAAAAGAAAGAGTGTGTGATTTGGAACGCAGGGTGGGATTATTAGGCTCACAGTTTTTGGGGATCTTGACGGCTTTGGCCTTGTCTTTGCTGACGCCGAGCACATACTTCCCTACTATTTAGTACGCCAGAAAAAGATTTAGGATGTCCCAATACATGCACATCAATTGTAGTATGCTGAAAATACATAAATGCCCCACTAACTAACTCCAATAGCCTTTTGGAGTATTTGTCTTAATTCTTGACATTTCTCGACATTATGAAAAAAAAAAACTTCCTTATCTGATTTTTTCTTTTCTTTTCCTGTCTGTGGCCCTAAAACTTTTCTGTACTTTAGTATGTAGTGTAGTAAAAAGACTAAAACTCTTCTCTACTTTAGTATGTAGTGTAGTAAAAAGACTAAAACTCTTCTGTACTTTAGTATGTAGTGTAGTAAAAAGACAAACTATTCTCTACTTTAGTATGTAGTGTAGTAAAAAGACTAAAACTCTTCTGTACTTTAGTATATAGTGTAGTAAAAAGACTAAAACTCTTCTGTACTTTAGTATGTAGTGTAGTAAAAAGACTAAAACTCTTCTGTACTTTAGTATGTAGTGTAGTAAAAAGACTAAAACTCTTCTGTACTTTAGTATGTAGTGTAGTAAAAAGACTAAAACTCTTCTGTACTTTAGTATGTAGTGTAGTAAAAAGACTAAAACTCTTCTCTACTTTAGTATGTAGTGTAGTAAAGAGACAAGAGTATGTGATTTGGAACGCAGGGTGGGATTATTAGTGCTCACAGTTCTTGGGGATCTTGACGGCTTTGGCCTCGTCTTTGCCGACACCGAGCAGCACGATGAGCGGGTGGAGATGCTGCACCATGTTCAGCTCCTCCAGAAGATCAAACACCAGCTGGACCTTCTCCCAGCCGGGACACAGCAGCACCGCTATGGGCTGCAGGGAGGCAGACAGACAGACGGGCAGACACACACACACACACACACACACACACACACACACACACACACACACACACACACACACACACACACACACACACACACACACACACACACACACACACACACACACACACACACACACACACACACACACACACACACACACACACACCACACACACACACACACACACACACACACACACACACACACACACACACACACACTTAGTCAGGAGCACCGCTATGGGCTGCAGGGAGGCAGGGAGGGAGGGAGAGAGGGAGGCAGACAGACACACAGTTAGTCAGGAGCACTGCAGGGAGGGAGGGAGGGAGGGAGGGAGGGAGGGAGGGAGGGAGGGAGGGAGGGAGAGAGGGAGAGAGGGAGGCAGACAGACACACAGTTAGTCAGGAGCACTGCAGGGAGGGAGGGAGGGAGGGAGGGAGGGAGGGAGGGAGGGAGGGAGGGAGGGAGGGAGACACACAGTTAGTCAGGAGCACCGCTATGGGCTGGAGGGAGGGAGGGAGGGAGGGAGAGAGAGACAGACAGACAGACACAGAGAGAGGCAGGCAGGCAGAGAGAGAGAGAGACAGACAGACAGACAGACAGAGAGAGAGACAGACAGGCAGAGAGAGAGAGACAGACAGACATGCAGACACAGAGACAGACAGACAGACAGGCAGGCAGGCAGAGAGACGGACAGACAGGCAGGCAGGCAGAGAGAGAGACAGACACACAGACACAGAGACACAGAACATTAGTGAGTGACAGAACAGACAAATGGATGTAGCAAAGAGGAACTTTCAATTATTTCTGAAACAGGGCCTGTGTCTACCAAACGTGCTTTTAAAAAAGACGGCACGCCTGTTTGCAATGCATTCTCTATGGTACGACTCACTTGCGGCGCACCTATTAAAAAAGCGCCAGTGGCTTTTAAACGCTCGCTGTGCCTGGCGTTTTTAGGCGGAGCGCTCCGAACGCTTTATGTTAAAAACAGTTGAACTTTTGAAAGAAAGCGTTGCTCATTTACGTCTCTTTTTTTAGAACAACCAGCAAACACAGGGCGCAGAGAAAAGAGCACACAGACTTTTAAAAAGCGCGTTTGGTGGACACAGGCCTTCATTCCTCCTCTGATTCGACATTCACACGCGGCAAGGTGGGTGAAGTGTCTTGCCCAAGGACACAACAACTATGACACAGGTGGCAGGGCGGGGATCGAACCTCCAACCCTTTGATCATCGGCCGACCCGCTCTACCAACTGAGCCACAGTCGCCCCAAATAAAATAAAAACAAACTAAAAGTTCCTCAGTGCACCTTTAAAATATGTAGCTTTGGTACTCACCCCTGCGCTGGAAGAGAGGGAGGTGAATATGGAGTTGAGGAGGATGTGTGTGAGCAGCGGAGGGAGGTAGCTGGTTGGCTGCTCTGCGCCCGGGGAGACGATCACCGTGTGGGAGCCTCGAGCCACGGCCGGCCAGCTGTACCGGTCAGCGGGAGACAGAGCGCTGGACTGCTGCTTACGTAACACCTGCGTATGAAACACACACACACACACACACAGGGAGAGACACAGACACACACACACGGTTTAAAATCTGCATCTTGGTTTATCCACTGCTGCCCAGGACTAGCTGTAGTCTCTTTTATACAATAGTGTAGAGAGACAGACACACACACACACACACAGACAGAGAAACAGTGTAGTAGACACACAGACAGGTATAAATAGCATGAAATCAGCCTCAGTTGAGTTTGTTGTTATAGATAGACAGACAGACAGACAGACAGACAGACACACACACACACACACACACACACACACAGACAGACAAACAGTGTAGTAGACACACACAGACAGGTATAAATGGCATGAATCAGCCTCAGTTGAGTTTGTTGTTATAGATAGACAGACAGACAGACAGACAGACAGACAGACAGACAGACAGACAGACAGACAGACAGACAGAGAAACAGTGTAGTAGACACACACAGACAGGTATAAATGGCATGAATCAGCCTCAGTTGAGTTTGTTGTTATAGACAGACAGACAGACAGACAGACAGACAGACAGACAGACAGACAGACAGACAGACACACACACACACACACACACACAGACAGAGAAACAGAGTAGTAGACACACACACAGACAGGTATAAATAGCATGAATCAGGCTCAGGTGCGCTTGTTTACCCAGCGCAGAGCATCTGTGAGCGGGGCGTCTTCCAAGCTGCTGCACGGCTCCACTGGGAGAGGAGAGTTCACCAGGATCCCACTGCGCCGAGGGTCACTGGGAACCACCTGAGGACACAATAATAATTGAATCCCTTATTTCATTCATTTCATTTTCCTTTATTTAACCTCGAAAGATCAATTGAGGGGTGACCCTCTTTTACAATGACGTCGAGTTTGTACAGATACACAATATACAATGAGAATACATAACAAGTTTACACACACACACACACACACACACACACACACAGAGACAACAACAATTTAAAACATTCAGATCAATTGAATGAAAGAGATAATAGCCATCACCATGAACAATTACAAAAGCAGGATTAAGGACTATTTAACCGCAAACTGTACATGCCCGGTTACTGAACACTGACTTACTGCCAATGAGATTGATGCTTTGTGACTTTTTATTTTATTTTTTATTTTTTATTGTGTTTTGTGTCTTGTTTTAAGTGTGAAATTTTGTTTTTTTAACGTGAAATTTTTATGTTTTTATGCTGCCTTCTTGGCCAGGACTCTCTTGAAAAAGAGATTTTGAATCTCAATGAGTATACTCCTGGAAAAATAAAGGTTAATAAAACACAACGTTATGTATTTTAATATATATATATATTTGTTTAAACTTTATTTATACAGGTTATTACGGAAAAATATTAGGGCCACAGGGAGAGAAAAAAAATCTTCCTCCTAGAAAAAATTATTATTCAGTTTTTTTGGAGGAACAAGTCAAAATTTCGGCTTTATTCTCAAAATGCAAAATAGAAAAAAAAATCCCTATAAAAAAAAAAAAAAAAAAAAAAAAAAAAAAATCTTTCCTGTGGCCCCTTATTCTCTTCTGTAGGTAAATCCCATTGAGACCGGAGACTCTTTTTTCAAGGGAGATCTGTTCCCATTCCCACGTTACCATTCACACACAGAGATAGCAATGCTCTTTTATGAGGAAAATAGCCATCAGGAAATTAAGTAGAGGCCATAGTTTAACACTAGCCTGGCTCCGCCCGCCTACCTACTTCCGCCCAAATTTCATTTTCCCTTCAGTAGTCAGTCTGGTGATGGGGTGTATCAGTGGGATCCTGCTCGAATCAGATTTCTGAGTGTCCAATCAGCGAACAGAGCGAGTGGCTCAGTTGAATGCTGCGTTCCTTTATACTCGGAAGAAGGAGATTTCCGACTTGGTAGTTCCGAGTTCCGACCTGTCTGTGTTCCAGTGCATCTGCTCGCGAAAGTATGGACGCCTAAAACCGTTCTCGTCCAAATAACTAAACATTAGGCTCTAACAAGTTACTGTTGCTAGATTCATAGACTACAATATGTAGTGAAGTCGGAAATTTCCGAGTTTCCTGTCCAACTGGAACGCACCGTCAAAGGCCGGCTCATGACACACGTGACGACCAAACGTGATGCGATTGGTTGGCTAATCCAGAGTGGCACTGGGCAGATCCAATAGTTTTAAACTTCGACAGACACCCGCCTCCAAGTGAGTGAACGTTTGCCAATTACAGCACTGCCAGACCTTCTGTACAAATGAAATGAAGTACGATGGTCTGGTTGGACCAGGCTAGTTTAACACCATAAGAGGCACCAACAACCTCTAAACCACAGCTCCAAAACATGCTGTTGGTAAAGTTTTAAATGAACATGGAGAACGTACCACATCATCTGCATTGTCTGGATTGGGGTTCACAGGCTCCGGGTTCAACCACTCCAAAAGGCTGCATAAAAAAAAAAAAAAAAAAAAAAAAAAAAGTAATTAATTCATTTATATAGCACCTTTCAAAACACAAAATTAGTATGAGTAGGACGTTAGAAGGGCTTTAAGTATGAGTAAGATGTTAGTAGGGCATTTGGACTACAGCCACCGGCCACCATTCAATTAACCGTAAACAGCATCTTAACATATCTGTGAATGTCCCCTCACCGCACACAAGCCCAGTCTTCTTCACTCCGATACATCTTCTCTGCTGCTGCTCCGGACTCCACCGACCTAAGACCAAGATAAACACACCATGTATCATCACTAAGGGATATACAGTGGCTTACGAAAATATTCATGCCCCTTGAGATTTTCCACATTACATAAACATATATACGTGTGTGGTTGTAATGTGACAAAATGTGGAAAAGTTCAAGGGGTATGAATACTTTTGCAAGGCACTGTATGTTAAGATGTCGACTGTAAGGTTGACTACAATGTAACAGTGGTGTTCAAAAACTCAATAAAATAACAATTATAAGGGGGCGCCCTTAGCTCAGTTGGTAGGGCGTCCCCCCCATGGGCCTCGGCCAGCAGCGGACCCGGGTTCGATTCCAGCCCGCGGTCGTTCTCTGCATGTCACTCCCCTCTCTGCCCCATTTCAACTCTGTCTCTACACTATCAATAAAGCATAAAAATTCCCAAAAAATATCTTAAATAAATAAATTAAATAAAAATAAATAAAAAATTAAATAAAAAGATAAACACATGAGTGCAGACCATCAGAGCAGACTAACGGAAGGAATTTTCCCACTTTATCAGAATGTGTGTGGGATGCAGGGAGCTTCGAAATCTAATTTATCTATTTTACAGCCACACCTGATATTCACACAGTACCAGATACAGACTTTATGCTCAATATTTTACAGTACCTTGTTTGTTCCTCGGCCGGATATTCAACCGGACCGTTCGCACACACACCTTCAGCTCCACTTTCTCCACTAAGACACAAACCAAGGCAAACAATTGTAACAGTCAGTTGTATAACATGTGGCGCCACCATTTGTTTGTTGAGCGATTTTAATGTTGAACATGAAGAAGATGTGCTTCTTCCGCTCTGCTACGAGTAACTATTTTTTCATTTTCCTTTATTTATTCTCGAAAGGTCAATTGAGGGTTACCCTCTTTTACAATGACGTCGAGACAATTACAGATACACAATATACAATGAGAATACACAACAAGCTTTACAAAGAGACAACAACAACTAAAACATTCAGATCAATTGAATAAAGCAGAACAATAGCCTAATTAAAACAGTTACAAGTGGAGTGGGGCTGATTCAAAATAATAACTTTAAATTGGTTAACAGTTATGAGTGTATTTATTTTAATTTGATGTTGTAGGCTGTTCCAGGAGTCAGGGGCACTGTGGCTAAAAGCAGTTTAACTATGCAGTCTTCTACTGAAGTCTCCCTTTTTATATTCTTTATTATTGTGCAATGAGTTGGTGTCGGTAGGAATCTCGGACTATGTTCCTGAATGCATGTATGCTTAAAGGCCTACTTCACTGGTTGGAACATGAAGGTGTATTGAACTCGGAGATCCTATTTAGTATAAATGTGCAAAAAAAAAAAAAAAAAAAAATCGGATCATCTTAGCCTGAGAAAAGGCAGAAAGAGTGTTTTATGGTCTCACTGTCTAACCCTACAGTTTCCTTCTTGTGACATCACAGTAAGGGTTAGGATTAACAGGACAGCTGGGCCAAGGGAAGACTAAGGGAAGACTGAGGGAAGAAAAACTTCATTCATTATATTATAATTAGTGCTGTCAAGCGATTAAAATATTTAATTGCGAGTTAACTATCAATGTCATAGTTAACTCGCGATTAATCGCGATTAATCGCATTTTTACCTATTCTAGCCTAAATGTCCCTTGATTTCTTTTTGTCCCATTATTTTTTCTCATTTTAATGCTCTTATCACACCCATACTCTACACCCTTGTAATTCAGTGTATTTCTTCTAAAATATCATAATTTGCAATTCAGTGCAAATAGCCCACAATGTAGATCCCCCCCACCCCTAGAACAGCATACACAAACATAATTGGAACTTATTTTTTTATTTAAAAACCAAACCATAAAACAACATAGGCTATATCAAACAAATTAGTATTTAGGCTAAATTAAACTTGTTGTTGTAGGCCTAAATGTTTTGGGAGTCTTTCATCCACGCACGACTAGGCGCTTGTGTGCCGGACTGGTGGTTGCCATGGCGCTGCTGCAGCCGAGGCAGTCGCCCTTCGTAGCGAAAAATAAAGTGAAAATGAATGACTGCTGGCTGCCACCAACATTCATGGAGGTTTTGGTGTGCGCGCAGAGTTATAAGTAAGACTTTTGCAAATGACAAGCTCTTTACTGTTCTTTTTCCGCGAAGTCCCAGAGTCACAACACGGAAGAAGCTACTAGTGAAGCAGATGAGCTAGGAAGTGCCTGGTTCCGGTTTCTGCTTCAAAATAAAAGTCAGAATTGACTTGACGTTTAGTCGTTTTGCCAGTTAAATTATTTTAATGTGAAATTACGCTGTAGGACATGTTCCGTTTGAACATTCGGTAACTTACCTGCGAGCCAGGTGTATAGTTTGTGGTGTTTCAGTTGTTCTAACATTACTAGTTGATGCAACAGCATGAGAAAAAACCACAACGTTTGCTAGACCATGACGAGCGTTAATCGCGCGATAAAAAAATTAACGCCGTTAAAATGGGTTTGCGTTAACGCCGTTAATAACGCGATAAACTGACAGCACTAATTATAATAGTTATTTTATAATGATAGAACGCTGGTTCCGTATGGGTGAAGTATTCCTTTAATATGATATAGTGCTGTAGAGACCTGGCTTGATATGGTCAATGTGTAATAAAAGTACCATGAGGAGAATCCCACAAGTTGCCTACCGAGTCTTCTTCATGCTAACCGGAGCTATTGCTATCAGACCATAACCTGCACCACTCACCGTTACACAATGCAGTTTGCTAGAGTATAGGAAAGCATTAGTCAAGTCAGTGTTACAAGCCCACTGTTGTGTAAAATGGATTAATTTGTGACAATCACACAAACAGAGGGAAGAATAAACCTCATTCATTATGTTATAATAGTGATTTTATAATGATAAAATGCCGGTTCTGTGTGGGTGAAGTATTCCTTTAAGTTAATTTACTTGGTTGTTGCAGGTGAGCTGGCAGCAAAGACCTCCTGTCCGGTGCTGGAGGCCGCTGTCGTCTGTTGAGCTGGAATGTCTTTTAGCTCCTCAGGACGACCCACCTGGAGAGGAAAAAGATTTATTATAATTATTATTAAATGTTTATTTGACAGGGACAATACATACAACATTGCCACAAAAAAAATGGGAAAATGTGATGCATATAAGATGTCTAGCTTCAGCTAATTTGCAGTCTTTGTCCCTGGGTTAGAGAGACATTACAAGCATCCTGGTGTATTTTGATTTGAACTCAGAGAGAGCTGTTCCTTGTGTGTGTTGTGTGTGTGTGTGTGTGTGTGTGTGTGTGTGTGTGTGTGTGTGTGTGTGTGTGTGTGTGTGTGTGTTTTCGTTGTGCCTAAAAAATAAAAAACCCAATAAAATAAATACATACATTACAAGCATCCATAAAAAAAAGTCTAAAAAAAATTGTTTACCAAAAAAATAATGTTTTCCTAAAATTTCCGACATTTAGTCTTTTGCACATGAACTCACGCTGGGAGCGGCTTGCTGCTGGAAGCTGCTGTCAGGGTTCAGGAACTTCAGACACCTGTGGAGACCAGGAAGAGTTGTCAGTATCAACCAGTCATGTTTAAAAAAAGACTTGCCCTGCGTTCCAAATCTCATCTGAATGTTTTAAATTGTTGTTGTCTGTGTCTGTGTGTGTGTGTGTAAACTTGTTACGTATTCTCATTGTATATTGTGTATCTGTACAAACTCGACGTCATTGTAAAAGAGGGTCACCCCTCAATTGATCTTTCGAGGTTAAATAAAGGAAAATGAAAATGAAAAATGAATACTCTTTCTTTTTTCTATTCTACATACTACATCTGACCATAAAAAAAAATCTAGTTAGAATGCAGTATGCTACAATTGGGACATACTTTAACATATTTATTTCATCCTCTTGCTTTTATATCCGTCGCATTCCCAGTTGTTTTCTCCGTCAATGTTACGTCACTTCAGGTGCGCAATGGATTGTGGGTCAGAACCGCCCAAATAGGATGCTGATTTCAACACTAAAAATCTCGGACGGATCTAATAGACATCCGGGTATTTTTAAGCATACTAAAAGAATACTTTTACCCACAATAATTGGGACACCCAAAATCTTTGTTCTACCGTACTAAATAGAAAATAGTATGGGGATTGGTAATCATCAAATCAAATCAGTTTTATTTCTATAGCCCAATATCAAAAATAGACATTTGCCTCAGTTGGCTTTACATTCCATACAGTGTACGACACCCTGCCCTTATCTATCTATCTATCTATCTATCTATCTATCTATCTATCTATCATCCATCTATAGCTAGGCTGAGAAAAAACTCCCGGTAAAAAACTCTTTATTGGGATTAAAAAATTCAAAATGTTACCCAGAGGTGCTGTGTGCGCCTCACCTGAACAGACTGAGGTTTTTGGTCAGAGCTGCAGCCAGAGACGAGTCTGTGTCTTCAGCAGGGTCACTGAAAACGAGAGCAGTTTGGTTCACTTAGGGCGCATTCACACTGTAGGCATATGTACCGTGCTCAAGTATGGTTGAGGGCTAAAGTCTAGTTGATTTTGTTAAGTGTGAGTGCTCTGTACACTTCCTTGGCACAGACACAGACGACAGGACAGACAGACAGACAGACAGACAGACAGACAGACAGACAGACAGACAGACAGACAGACAGACAGACAGACAGACAGACAGACAGACAGACAGACAGACAGACAGACAGACAGACAGACAGACAGACAGACAGACAGACAGACAGACAGACAGACAGACAGACAGACAGACAGACAGACAGACAGACAGACAGACAGACAAGACAGACAGACAGACAGACAGACAGACAGACAGACAGACAGACAGACAGACAGACAGACAGACAGACAGACAGACAGACAGACAGACAGACAGACAGACAGACAGACAGACAGACAGACAGACAGACAACAGACAACAGACAGACAGACAGACAGACAGACAGACAGACAGACAGACAGACAGACAGACAGACAGACAGACAGGACAGACAGACAGAACAGACAGACAGACAGACAGACAGAACAAGACAGACAGACAGAAAAGACAGCCCAGACAGACAGACAGACAGACAGACAGACAGACAGACAGAAGGCAGACAGACAGACAGACAGACGACAGACAGACAGACAGACAGACAGACAGACAGACGACAGACAGACAGACAGACAGACAGACAGACAACGACAGACAGACAGACAGACAGACAGACAGACAGACAGACAGACAGACAGACAGACAACAGACAGACAGACAGACAGACAGACAGACAGACAGACAGACAGACAGACAGACAGACAGACAGACAGACAGACAGACAGACAGACAGACAGACAGACAGACAGAACAGACAGACAGACAGACAGACAGACAGACAGACAGACAGACAGACAGACAGACAGACGACAGACAGACAGACAGACAGACACGACAGACAGACCAGCAACGACAGACAGACAGACAGCAACACACACAGACAACAACAACAACACAACAACAGACAAACAACACACACACACACACACACACACACACACACACCAACACACACCACAACACACACACACACCACACACACACACACACACACACACACACACACACACACACACACACACACCACACACACACACCACACACACACACACACACACACACACACACACCACACACACAAACACACACACACACACACCACACACACACAACCACACACACAACACACACACACCACACCACACACACACACACACACACACACACACCACACACCGTTTTCTCCCAGTGACTCGGATTAAGGGTACAAATGTAAGTGTGCCCCTACATTTACGTTGACTAAACAGCATTTAACTCTGACATATTTCTCAGTTTGACAGTAAACTGAACAATGTGCTCTCACCTCTCTGATCTGTTTTTTGATTGGCTGCCTGGGGGAGGTTGATATTCTGGAACCAGTGACATGTTTCCTCCCTCTGCGGTCTCAACATCTGAAAACAAGCATCAGACTTAAATAAAATATTGTATTATACTTGACATGAATTTTTTTTATTTTTTTTCACCTTTATTTATACTCGAGATATCATTGAGGGGTGACCCTCATTTACAATGATGCCGAGAAACAATAACAACAATAAAAACACAATATACAATACAAATACACAACAAGTTGGTAAAGAGAAACATTTTAGACAGAGGTGTAGAGTGACTAGAAATAGAATTAAATTGGTAAAAGTACAATATAGCCTAATTAAAACAGTTAGAGTTTGGTAGATTCAAGATAGTATGTTTAAATTGGTTAAAGGATATCATGGTATTAAGGCTGCTGTGATGAGGAAATGTATAGAGAAAGCTTTCATATGTACATTGTTTAAAAGTTTAAAAAAATGTCACTCTGAAACTTAATATGGACTACAGTGAGTTCTCAAATCTTAACACAATTGAAATACCAAAAACAAAATGAGCAAAGTGAGTGAGTGGGTGAGAGAGACAGAGAGTGAGTGAGTGAGTGAGAGAGTGCGTGCGTGCGTGAGTGAGTGAGTGAGTGAGTGAGTGAGTGAGTGAGAGAGTGCGTGCGTGAGTGAGTGAGTGAGTGAGTGAGTGAGTGAGTGAGTGAGTGAGTGAGTGAGTGAGTGAGTGAGAGAGAGAGTGTGTGTGAGTGAGTGAGTGAGTGAGTGAGTGCGTGCGTGCGTGCGTGCGTGCGTGAGTGAGAGAGTGTGAGTGAGTGAGTGAGTGAGTGAGTGAGTGAGTGAGTGAGTGAGTGAGTGAGTGAGTGAGTGAGTGAGTGAGTGAGTGAGTGTGTGTCTCTGTGCGAGTGTGTGTCTCTGTATGTGTGTACCAGGCTGTGTTGTGGGCTTGGTGGGGGTCGTGCAGACAGCTCTCCGAGGGCTTTGCACTCTCACACACTTCAACATGACGGGGAACGGATCCACCTCGTCACATGACTGTCTGTCGTAAAACGCAAACTTCTTGGACACCAGATCATCGTTGACACAGATCTGAAAAATCAACAAACATTTTTGATGTTATTTTATTGTTATTTTAGATTATTATTATTATTTTTATTTTTTTAACCTTAGCTTTATTCATTTTTTTTTTCTATTTTTATTGTACCTTATTTACTTATTTTTATTGTACCTTATTTTTACTTATTTTTATTGTACCTTATTTTACTTATTTTTATTGTACCTTATTTTAGGCCTGTACAGCACTTTGTCTCTGCTCTGGTTTGATGAAAGCGCTTTATAAATAAAGTTGGATTGGATTGAAACTCTTTAGTGTAAAAAGAAAATACAAGCTCTGATGACAAACAGCATGCTGGAATGTAGGAAAACAGTGTAATGAGAAATATTGCATATTGTATGTCTCCTGCATAATACTAAACTGAAATAGTAGATTCCTGTTTGTGATACTGTCCGCATTTCGAACACCTCCACCATCCCCATCCCCATCCCCACAGGACAAATGCGTATTCCACATCTCTCAGACAGGTTACATTCAGCCTAGTGTCTTCACTACTACAAGTTTCATTTTAAGAGGAGATTTTAAAAATTCAAGCTGCGGGGGCGCCTTTAGCTCAGTCGGTAAGGCGTCCCCCTCCCGGGCCGGGCAGCAGACCCGGGTTCGATTCCCACCCGCGGTCGTTCTCTGCATGTCACTCCCCTCTCTGCCCCATTTCAACTCTGTCTCTCTGCACTATCAAATAAAGCATAAAAATGCCCAAAAAATATCTTAAAAAAAATAAAAAATAAAAAATAAAAAATTCAAGCTGCTGCCCCCGCGACTCGATTACGGATAAGCAGTTGTTGAAGATGATGATGATGATTTAAAAATTCCCGGAAAAGTAGCATATATCTGAAGATGTGTGTTATTGATGAGGAGTCAAAGTTCACCTTGATGTTTCCTACAGTCAGGTAGAGCTCAACAGAAGTCGAGTCCGTCTCCGACTCCATCAACACGGCTTCTGTCCTCGTCGACGCTGAGGGAAGGAGACAGAAAGTCAATGGGATTTATTCAGATTTCAAAACACATTTTAAAAAGTAGCTACGAGGAACTTTTTAATATTTCTGAAACAGTCAAATTTTTTCCTCTGATGATCATAACAGACCTGCAAACTCATAGGAGGTGAAAAAGGTGACAAACACCCGTACCTTCTGGGGGGGGGGGGGGGGGGGTCGGGTGTTTTTCGCTGTCCAAATGATTGACTAATGTTAACTATCATTCACACAACCAGAGTTTTCCACTATTGCCTCCAATGTCCAGCTGGGTGAAAATAATAGCCAGCTGAGATCCTGACCCTCCTAGGGGGGTCCGGGGGTATGCCCCCCCGGGAGATTTTTTTTAAACTTTTTAAAGTGAAATGCATGAATCTGGTGCACTTTGAGAGGAAAATTAAGAGGCTAAATCTGAGAAATTTTGTGTGAACAAATAATTTGGAGACACTGGGTCGGATGAATTAGAAGCTATTGAAGAAAGACACTTGGATTTTCCATTAAAATGTTCATTTAAAATAAAATGTTATGCAGGGTCCTCTGGGTTGGGCTTGGTAGTCTTTTTCTTTTATGGGACATATTTCTCTGTAATGTAATGAATACATTTAAATGCAATGAGAGGAACGAAGCAGAAGAACTCTGTTGTCCAGCTATCTTTTTTTCCACAGACGAGGCTGAAATAGGTTATACAGTGCATGGGAATCCGAGCCCCATTTCCAAATGTTTTTAAATAAACTCAATACACACTGTGCGTGAACGTGACGTGATCAGTTAAACTTGGATTACCTCCCAGATGAACTGATTAAATTATTGGGCTATTAACTATCTAGACCAAAACATTGTATTCATTTTTTTGTATGATATAATAATATGATGTTAATATCAAACACATAAAATTAAAAAATTAAAAAAAAAAAAAAAAAAATTGGGGGGGCCTGTCGGTCGGGGGCCCTAAGCAACCCCTAAATTTGCTTATGCCTCGGGCCCGGCTCTGATTGTGAGCGC
>CM047513.1:1689027-1749027 GCA_026122265.1 Ammodytes dubius | reverse complement strand
CAATGTTTTCCCCCGCTAACTCACACAAAATAGATCGGCTATATTTACTATTGAGCAGCTGCGCGCGGCAGCCAGCAGCATCACGCTCTCTCTCTCGCTCTCTCTCTCTCCCTTTCTCTCACACACACACACACACACACACACACACAACAGCCTGTGTGCACGCAGTTTCGCTGTCTACGTTCCGAAAGCCGGCTCTGGCTACGGACCTGGTTCCGCTATATTCAAACCCCAAAAATCAATAACGTTTGAGCTTATCGATACCGCTATGGAGTTCAGTAGGTCACATGATGTAATTTTAAATATCGAGTCGGGTCATCTTCAACTAATTAGGCCTACTTTGGCGAATTATTCAGTGGTCTGCATCATAGACTGTAAAAGTGTTGTACCTTAGACTGTCTTGAAGAAACTCCTTCAACCCGCTTCAACTCTGTCTAAAAACAAAAAAAAAAAAAAAAAAACGTCCGCTGAGTCGCTGCTGCTGCGTGCAGACCACGCTGCTGAGGGCTCGGCACCGCCTCATCATTCATTCAAAGCAGCGGTGATCAACAAACGCAAACGAGAGACTGCGTAGCAAGTCCCGCAGTTAAAAATTGTGATAGTTTTTAAATCCATATTAAAATCTGCAGGATAAGAACTAGTTGGCTTTAAAAAAAAATCGCAAACGGTTCAAATGTGATGTGTTCAGGTCGGCTCAGTAAAATGATTATTAGGCACAGCCAGGTCAATAAAATGACATCATGATGTGTTCAAATGTAACATCAAGAAAAAAAGAAATTTAAGTTTTTCGTGAGAAGCTTGAATAATACAGTTTGGGTGAAAAACTTGTTTCCCCAGCAATATAAAATTATTAGTAGGCCTAAATATGGAATTATGACCTGTTTAAAGTCCTATCCTTAGCTCTTCTAATCTTATAAGCAATTAAAGCAATAATACCAGTTCTCTTTTAACAAAATAATAGAAAAGTATCAATAAAGATTTGGATTGTGGAGTCTTTATAATGGTATCAATATGAATAGAAATGAATGATCCCCCTCCCTACTTACAGTATAACTGGGCAATAGCTTTAACATGGTGGACTTTAATCATTTTATGGCAGACTATCACTTTTTCGCACAATGTGACCATTTTAAATAAGTTAAATAAGTAAACATTTTCTGAACACTTTTGTGTGGAAGCTTACCTTCAGCTTGACTCTGAGCTAGACTGAGTTTTCTGAGACCCCCAAAACCAGGCCAGGTGCATGGCAAAAAGAGGCCCTTTCACGATGCTGCAGCAGGACCAAGCGCTTGGTGTAGTGTGATGTCATGATATCTAGGCTTATATGAATTGTTGTTGGTTGTATGAGGTCAGGACGAGACTAGTAAGCTGTGTTTGCATTTAAGAGATACGGTTCGCTAAAATGTATAATTTAATTAGCCTATATATATCATTGTTTAACAGTTTTTTTTGGGCAAGTGAACACGACATTCGGGCAAGTAAAACATTACCTGTACTTGCCCTATGGGCAAGTGCTTTTGAAACCTTAGTGTCAACCCCTGCGTTAGGACATTTTTGTAAATGTTCACACCCCTAGTGTGCACATGTGTAGACAACTAACCCCTGCTTTTAAAAAGGTAATATCTAAAAAAAATATGTGGTTATTGAAATCTTGAAAAAGTTGACATCAAAAATGTTATTTCAACATTATTTTTCTTTCATTTTGTGTAAAAACATTTTTAGGGGAATAATCCAAACTCATAGAATTTCACAACCAGATTTGTATTAGTGATATAAAAAGACAAATAATGTTAAATGAAATTACTTATGTACAATATGTTGTTAGGATGAGGGATAATGTCCCACAAAGAAGCTTTCTAAAGCCTGTTACATACTCCGCGAGAAGAAAGAACAAAGTTCTCGGTGACAGAGCTGAGAGAAGAAAATGACGTCATTTTCTTCTCTCAGCTCTTGTTTAGCTGTTCTCGCAGCTTGTTCTCGACACATCACCCGGGCCGAACTTTCTTCTCGCAGCTTGTCCCAGAATTATTGTGTGATTGGTCAGTCTGAAGTCAATGAGGAAAGCGAAGTGAAATCAGCTGGCGCTACTGAGTCAATTACCATGGTAACAATGTGCCGCGGTGAGGAGTTCGGCAGTTGAGTTCTGGTGAAGTATGAAATGTCCAGACCAGAAAGAACTTCTCGCAGCTCTGTCAGCGAGAACTTTGTTCTTTCTTCTCGCGGAGTATGTAACAGGCTTAACTGAATGAGGTGTGTAAAAGGGGGTGTCCCATAGTTACCTGTCCCTCCTCCAAGGCGGTGGGCTTGAGGCTGCGCAGGTCTTGAGTGACGTCATGGTAGAACAGGTTCATCTGAGCGAGGAGACTGTCATACTGCTGGGAGGACTCGGAGTCACCAATAGGACCCTGGACCACCCGGCCCCACAGACAGGAGGGGTTCTCCACCTACGAGTGAGGGAGGGAGAGAGAGAGAGAGAGAGAGAGGAGAGAGAGAGAGAGAGAGAGAGAGAGAGAGAAAGAAAGAAAGAAAGAAAGAAAGAAAGAAAGAAGAAAGAAAGAAAGAAAGAAAAAAAGAAAGAAAGAAAGAAAGAAAGAAAAGAAAGAAAGAAAGAAAGAAAGAAAGAAAGAGAGAGAAAGAAAGAGTGAGTGAGTGAAGAGAAAGAAAGAAAGTGTGAGTGAGTGAGTGAGTGAGAGAGAGAGAGAGAGAGAGAAGAGAAAGAAAGTGTGAGTGAGTGAGTGAGTGAGTGAGTGAGTGAGTGAGTGAGTGAGTGAGTGAGTGAGTGAGTGAAGAGAAAGAAAGTGTGAGTGAGAGAGAGAGAGAGTGAGTGAGAAAGAGAGTGAGTGAGTGAGTGAGTGAAGAGAAAGAAAGTGTGAGTGAGTGAGTGAGTGAGTGAGTGTGTGTGTGTGAGTGAGAGAGAAGAGAAAGAAAGTGTGAATGAGTGAGAAAGAGAGTGAGTGAGTGAGTGAGTGAGTGAGTGAGTGAGTGAGTGAGTGAGTGAGTGAGTTATTTATTTATATAAATCAATAAATGGGACCTTGAACAACCCAACCCACAGACAGGAGGGGTTCTTCACCTACAAGGGCCACACATGAGTTAAAGGGACACTGTGTAACATTTTAAGTAATTTATTATCTAAAATCAATATCCTCATTCATAAATATGTCCTCATTGGTGTAAAATCACCTCTGCCAATAATCTGAATTATCCTCCTGAGCGGAGAATTACAAATATTAATATACATTTTATGCATTGAGAGGGTAAGTCGTATGGAGGAATCCATGTTTTTGGAATGTCATCAGGTGCATTGTTTAGAATTGAGAATTGTTCTTGTCCTTGAAGGCCACTGTAGCTTCTGTTATTATTCAAAAGGGGTGGGGTTACCCAGGGAGCATTGTATTCTAGAACTTTGTAGAACTTTCTTGATGATGTCATATTACACAGTGCCCCTTTAAGAGTGGTTGTCGTCTTTGTTTGGCATGGGTTTGTGCATTAAAATTGGTTCAAATATGCTTCAGAAATAGTCCTTGTTTTGTTCCTCTGACTATGGTGTTTAAGATGTTATTACAAATTTAAAATGTTGTTTTTTTATAATGTAAATATTTTTTTCATATTTACAGGAGATATTTTCAGGTAATGTGACATTTTAAATCACATTAATTCTTTAGGGTTGGTTTTGTTGCTAAAAAGTTTAAATGTAATCATATTAACATGTTTTAATACCCTTTTAAGACCATTATGTATGCAATTTCACGTCCATACTGTCAAGGAAATGTATGTATAGGGATACATTGAAGAAAATGTCCCTGAACCATGATGTGCAAAGTAAATTATTATAGTATTTATTCACATTCAACATGATTTATATGGTTCTAACTATATTGGGTTTGTAGTCTTTTCCCCCGCCCCCAAACAACACATAAAATAGATTAAGTAAAAACGTTATGAAATAAAAGTGAACTTCATAAATTCAAACCATTTAGACATTTTCTCGACATCTTATGGTCGTAAATTCAGATGATTGGAATTAAGATTTTTTTAAGGGCTCTGTTAAAGATATGTTAACATGCGCCATTGCAACTTTTAACTGTTTAAATTAAAACCAACAACATGAAACAAACAACCAGAAAACCGCCCGCTTTCGCCACCCTTTACTTTACATAAAACATGTCCGCTAGCTGTAGCCCACATTCATTCAACATAGGACTAGTTCATGATTATACCGAGAAAAAGGCTAATTTACCTTCAAAATTGATATCTTCAGCATCGTGTATGGGTCCGTCAATCCACACCGTAGTCTTGAAAACAACACAGGCTGCAAAAAAACACACATTAAAACATTTAAACAACTTTAATTTGTAGCTGAAAAAAAAAGACCAATGTAAAAGTGAACGTCGGTTGAGCACCTGTCGGCTAACGTTAGCATGGTTAGCTCATGTCACGGCCGTTAAGCTAACTCGTCGAAAGCTAAAACTAAACAATTTGCTTAGATAAAGTGAAATTTTACAGTGGCTCGTGTCAGACATGGTTTTGTATGTTCTTCGGCTATATTCCCATCAAATTTAACGTGTGAAAAACGTACCTGTTACTGTTACCGAATTTCAAACCGGGAGCAGTTGGTGAGTTGAGGGTATCATAGATAGTATATAAAATGGAGGTGTGCTTCATTCTGGCGGTGGCCGATAGAGGTCGCAGTAGAGCTAACATGGATAGATAGATAGATAGATAGATAGATAGATAGATAGATAGATAGATAGATAGATAGATAGATAGATAGATTAGATAGATAGATAGATAGATAGAAAGGCAGTAGCTAGGCTATAAGTTCCTAGATATAAATACGTAGCCTATTTATCTGTTCTAGCATGTTGTATTGACATAGTCTACTACGTTGTTGTTTAACTGTTAGAGCATGATATATTTCATTTAGGCTATAAGAAACATGCTAATGATAAAGTAAGGCAAGGCGAGTTTATTTATATCTCAATTGACACAAGGCCATTCAAAGTGCTTTACAGGGTCAAGATTAAAATATATAATACACAATATAAGCGAATGAATAGAAATAAATCAAAACTTTCCAGTAACCATCCTTCCAAGTATTTTTATTTAATTTTTTTTCTTTTTTATTATCTATTGGCATTTTTAAGCTTTATTTGATAGTTTAGACTAGAGAGACAGAGATGAAATGGGGCAGAGAGGGGAATGACATGTAGAGAACGACCGGGCTGGATTCTAACCCGGGTCTGCTGTGAAGAGGACTGAGCCTCTATATGGGGGGGGGGGGGGGGGGGGGGCGACTCCAACCACCACACCACAAGCACCCCCATGCCCCATCCATACAAGTATTCATTGCTTTGCTTAAGCTGAAACCTACAGTGTATGGCTGAAACTACAGGGGGTTGACTATACTGTGGAAAATAGCAGTTTTTTTTTTTTTATTATTATTTCAGGACAATGCACATTGATAAACATAGTCATTCCAACATGTAAATGTGCCAGATTGTAGCCCAGGGGCTAATTTCCATCTGTTGTCCATAGGCAGGTGGATGTTACAGTAAAAGCAATACAAAAGATATACAATAACTACATAACATGAAAAGGTTCTATAAAAAGCAAGGACAAACATAAGTATTGGTTAAAAAGGAAATACAATTCAATAGAAAGTGGGCCGGTACAGTGCAGTGTTATATGCTTGCAAACCTGGTACAATGCATCTCTCCTTTGCTCTACACAAGGTTATTGTTTCTTTTGTGCATTGTCCCTGTTTAAATAATGTTACACTTACTGTGAAACTCACTTTGCATCAAAATGAAATCTCTAAACTGGTCAGACCAGAAAGGCAAAAAAAACACAATATACCCCAACCTCCCCCACACACACACACACACACACACACACACACACGCATACACACACACACGCACACACACACACACACGCACGCACACACACACACACACACACACACGCACGCACATACACACACACAGAGCAGAAAGAGGACGAGCATGGGCACGACATTAACATCACATTCCTTCCTCAACTGAAAGGAAGGAAACTTTAGTCTAGGGACAGCAGACCAGTAAGGACACCTCTCTCTCTCTGTTTCTCCTAAACAAAATAAGAAGCAGATTTTATAAGGCCGTTTTCAACAACACAGCAGAGCCTCTGACGAACACTGGTGAGTACAGCTGATCTAATATAATATTTACTGTTTTAACTTCAGCTAAATCCAGATTTTTTTTCCCATTGTTTTTAATTTATGCTTCAATTTAAGCTGGTATTCCAGTTTATAAGTGGTGGGGGAAGTATTCAGATGTATCATGTAAAAGTATATAGTCCATTTTATGGGGGTGGGGGGTATGTTTATGTGCCGGTAGCACATTTCTTACACAGAAGCAATTCAAAGTGCTTTACATAAAATATTTAAAAATAGAGGGTGAAAATAGATGAATAAAAGAGGGAGAGACCATTTGAAAACAATGGAGGTAGGCTACATGAAGAAAAAAAAGGAGAATTAAATTTACAATGCATAAAAAAATTAAATCACTTTAACACAACATGAGGACATTTTGCCAGATTGTGGAGCCACTAAGGTCCTTAAGCTAAAATTGCTTAAATCCTTTAGAAAACAGAGGTCTTCATTTTCGTTTTAAAGGTGGCAACAGTTTGGGTTGATCTAATATCTTAAGGAAGCTTGTTCCAGGTTAGGGCTAGCCTGGCACCGCCCGCCTACCTACTTCTGCTAAATTTTCGCCTACCTACTTCCGCTCAATTTTCATGTCCCTTCAGTAGTCAGTCTGGGTCCGCAATATAGTAGTTAGTTAGTACAATTGTACTTAAGTAAAGCACCAAGGGAAATATACTTAGATATGTCCTTACATTGCAGATTACCCAGCTTAATTCTTTTATGACTAATTAGGAACATTTTAACAACCTTTCTGCTTTTTCACAGCTTTTGTCTTCAGATTGTAGCCATGTCTGCTGCCAGCTGTCTGCTGACTGAAGATCAGTTCCTGTGCTCCATCTGTCTGGATGTGTTCACTGATCCAGTCACCATCCCATGTGGACACAACTTCTGTAAAACCTGCATTGCTGAACACTGGGATAGAAATGTCCCCTATCGCTGCCCGAACTGCATAAAAGTTTTCTACACAAGACCTGAGCTACCGATCAACACATTCATCTCTGAGATGGCTGCTAGGTTCAAAGCATCAGCTCAAAAGGAAGCCAGCAGCAGCAGCTCAGAGCAAGAAGCTGCCAAACTAAAAGTTCAGTGGATGATCCAGAAGAGACGACTGAAGATTCAGGAGATGAGACGCTCAGTGGAGCTCAGTAACGAAGGTGCAGACAGAGAGATAGCAGATGGTGTTCAGGTCTTCACCGCTCTGAAGGAGTCTGTGGAGAGAAGCCAGGCCGAGCTCATCCACACCGTCAAAGAGAAGCAAAGAGAGACAGAGAAACAGGCTGAAGGCTTCATCAAAGAGCTGGAACAGGAAATCTCTGAGCTGGAGAAGAGAAGCACTGAGGTGGAGCAGCTCTCACAGTCTGAAGACCACCTCCATCTTCTCCTAAACTTCCAGTCCATAAACACTGCTCTACCCACCAAGGATTGGAGAAGGTTCAACTTAAGTCCACCTTCATATGGAGGGACTGTGGTGAGAGCTGTGAATCAGCTGGAGGAGACACTAACTGAACAGATGAAGAATCTGCTTGAGGCCGAGCTGAAGACGGTCCAGCAGTACGCAGTGGATGTGACACTCGATCCTGACACAGAACATCCTGAACTCATCCTGTCTGATGACGGAAAACAAGTAAAACATGGAGATATAAGGAAGAATCTCCCAGACAATCCAGAAAGATTTGATACTTGTGCTAACGTCTTATCAAATCAGAGTTTCTCTTCAGGAAGATTGTATTACGAGGTTCAGGTTGAAGGGAAGACTAAGTGGGATTTAGGAGTGGCCGGAGAGTCGATCAACAGGAAGGGACAAATCACACTGGGCCCTCTTGATGGTTGCTGGAGGATATGTTTGAGGAATGGCAATGAGTACTCGGCTTGTAGTGACCCCCCAATCCGTCTCTCTCTGAAGTCTCCTCCTCAGAAGGTGGGGGTGTTTGTGGATTATGAGGAGGGTCTGGTCTCCTTTTATGACGTGGATGCTGCAGCTCTTATCTACTCCTTCACTGGCTGCTCCTTCACTGAGAAACTCTACCCATTCTTCAGTCCCTGTAATAATGATGGCGGTAAAAACTCTGCTCCTCTGATCATCTCTCCTGTCAATCGCAATCAGTAGAACAACCATTTTGAGTTTCTACAGAAATATTCACCAACATTTTAAAGCAGAAGCAAGCGATATACAGTATATGTTACATCGCTTTTTATCCATACAGCAATCACTTATAAAGTGTGCACGGTTCATAACACAGGTCTCTCAGTCACTCCACTCTGCATTAGTTGGCGGAGATAATTTTCTTGTATCCCTCAACCCTTTATCCAATCAGGAGATAGAACTATACAAAGAGGCGGGTCTCTCTGCCCGTGAACACACAGAGAGCTGAATGTTTACCCGGGTTATAGTGGCAGAGCCTGTCAAAATCATTCCCAATGTTTGTTTCAATGTTTTTTTTATCGTACTTACAAATCTATGGTGGCCCAAGATAAGTCGCTGCTCTCCATTACAGATCTATCTAGTGAAGACAGCTGTGCCTTAAAGACCTACTTCACCGGTTGGAATATGAAGGTGTATTGAACTCTGAGATCCTATTTAGTATAAATGTGCAAAAAAAATTAAATCGGATCATCTTAGCCTGAGAAAAGGCAGAAAGAGTGTGTTATGGTCTCACTGTCTAACCCTACATTTTCCTTCTTGTGACATCACAGTAAGGGTTAGAATTAACAGGACAGCTGGGCCAAGGGAAGACTGAGGGAAGAAAAACCTCATTCATTATATTATAATAGTTATTTTATAATGATAGAACGCTGGTTCCGTATGGGTGAAGTATTCCTTTAATCTGATGACATAGGGAAGAAGGAGGGGACTGCTAACTGTGGTCACCGATAGGAAGTTAGCTAAAATGATCCAACTGCTTACTTATGCTTTAATGTAATGAATGTAGATTTATTGGTTTTGAAAAATGTATATATTATTGTTTTTTTCTAATTCCGACAAATGCGTGTTTTTTTCTAACTACTGCATTACCTACCTGCCTATTAGACTGTTTAATAATCAGAAAACAGTGTGCTCAGGAATACAAAATATTTCCATGTTTGGATGCTTAATTTAAACCTATTTTTTTGTCTGGTGATTGTAAATATAAGATTTGTTGCCAATGGACAGGACACTACTGTAAAGCAGTTTATGAATCAGGAAAGGGTATTTTCACTGTAATTTTTTAAATAAACAAAAGCAAAATACAGTTTAAAATGGGTCTGTTTGAGTGTATCATCCTCCATAGCAAAGGTAATGTTCTCTGTGTACTCTGCTCTCCACTTACATTCAAAGTCATGTTGAAAAAGTATTCTATTGTCAGTCAGTTGGTCCAGACAGAAACATTTAAAAGGATGTTGCTTTCCACACAGACAATGGTAAACTGACATTGTATCTTTATTGTTTTTTTAAGATTTCGAATGAAAAAATGAAGGCCAACTTTTCTTTTTCTAAGTTCTAATTGTAATAATGGGTTCTTTGAAATAAGTATTCTGACGTTTCTAAACCTCAAAATCACAGAGGATATGACTTGGGTCCAATTTAAAAACATTTTTTTTTTTTTTTTTTTAATTTAATTTTTATTTTAGCTTTTTCCCCTGTAATGTAATCAGTGAAAAAAAACATTTGATATCTTATGAAGAAAATATTGCAGTAAGCTGAACATTGGAGTGTTTAGTGAGATTGTAGAAGGACTGTAAAGAAAGTTTTGTAATTATTAGTCCACAGATAGGCTACAGTATGTCCCTAAATTTTGGTCTAATTAATAACAATTAACAGTAATTATTGTCACTGGTCCCTTTGGTTAGATTACTTATTGAAAATGATTATACTAGTATATTTACAAAAGATCGAAAAATATAATTAAAAAAGCAAACCCAATCTTGTTCCAAATCTATTTCGAGTTATTTCCTAAAAAGGAAATCAAATCTCAGTCCCTGCACTGAGAGGTGGAGCAACACTGAAAGAGGAGACGCAACGTCACTTGAAAATGAAAGTGAAAGTTTGTCTGAACAACAACAGAGCAGCAAGTCACGAGCCGAGTCACTCTCACTGTTTCACTCGACGAATAGGGACTACAACTGAATCCATCGGGTTTCTATCACAACCTCTGACAAACACTGGTGAGTACACTGTCCTTGAAACCGTGTGTACACTACCCTACAATACGTGTATGTGTCCGTGCGTGTATCATCCGATCATTTGATTATTACATTCAAATATGCCCAAACGAAAACTACAACCCTAAAGTCAATAATTCGTTTTTCCTGCTCTGCAACAATCGTTGAAAACTGGTGTTTATCTATTTATTTTTCGGTCCAAAAGTACTACTACTAAAGTATCATCGGAAAAAACGGCTCGTTTGTTGGTTTATTTGTGTTTTTTTTTAAAGTTCTGCCAGAGTGAGTAAAGTTAAATAGTTGACACGTTGCACGGGACCGGAAGTTAGATTAATGTATCAAAATAAAAGCGTAATATGTGAGAACTCCTACTGACAAGAGAACGAGGCACTTTACCAATGACGTGTTGGGTAAAATTGATAAATAAAGCAACATGTAATGACAGAGGAATTTAAATTTGATTTAAAATGAAAAAACGTTTGACTTAATATTATTTCTAATATAAAGGCTACTGCTGTTAAGAACCATGTTAATGAAATAACCTCCACAGTGGCTCATAGGGAAGAGTATTAGGGCCACAGGGAAGAAAAGAAAATGAGGAGGAAGTTTTTTTTTTACAGTTTTTTTATTGACTTCGAGAAAAAAGACAAAATACAATATTGAGAAGAAAAAAAAAATGTAAGAGGTTTCTTAAATAATTTTTTTTAGGGGATATTGTTTTTATATATATAAATGTTTTTTTTGGATTATGCACCTCGAAATTAAAGTCAACATTTCGTCTTTATAATCAAAGTGCATAATGAAAAAAAAAACTCCTTCCTCTATTTTTTTTTCTTCCCTCTGGTCCTAATACTTGTACTATACAGAGGTGGTTGTGCGATATGGGACTGGGCTGCTGTTCATTGCAAAGGCACAGGCAATAGTTGAAGTAACCCCCCCCCCCCCCCGCCCCCCAAACACACACACACACACACACACACACACACACACACACACACACACACACACACACACACACACACACACAGACACACACACAGGTGTAGGCGACCCTCTGGTCCTGTGGGGTTAACTCCAACGTAGGGGTTTGTGAGCATCCCCACACCTGCCTGGCGCCTCACACATTGGTCAAATCCAGAGAATAGAGTCGACCCCCTATCCAGGAGTACGGTTCTAAGTCCCACCAGATGGGCCCTCCCTCTGGACCTGGCTCCAGATGGGGACCTCAGACTTCCTCTGGGAACTACTCTGTTTCCTTATTCTTTCTTGGGTTGTAATTGACTGATTATAGTTTGATTTTATTGACCAAATAATAAAATTAATTTAATAACAATTTGGTTTTCTCACCTTTTCCCCTCAGATTGTAGCCATGTCTGCTGCCAGCTGTCTGCTGACTGAAGATCAGTTCCTGTGCTCCATCTGTCTGGATGTGTTCACTGATCCAGTCACCATCCCATGTGGACACAACTTCTGTAAAGCCTGCATCACTGAACACTGGGATATTAACGTCCCGTGTCGGTGTCCCAACTGCAAAAAGGTTTTCTACACAAGACCTGAGCTGCTGGTCAATACCTTCATCTCTGAGATGGCTGCTCAGTTCAGAGCGTCAGCTCAACAGGAAGCCAGCAGCAGCAGCTCAGAGCAACAAGCTGCAGAACCAGGAGAAGTTCCCTGTGACGTCTGCACTGGAACCAAACTGAAGGCCCTGAAGTCCTGCCTGGTGTGTCTGGTTTCCTACTGTGAGTCTCATCTGGAGCCTCATCTGAGGATGCCAGGCCTGAAAAGACATCAGCTGATCGACCCTGTGGAGAACCTTGAAGGCAGGATGTGTGAGAAGCACGATAAACCTCTGGAGCTGTTCTGTCAGACCGACCAGACATGTGTCTGCATGCTCTGCACCTATTCAGACCACAAGACACATGAAGTTGTTCCTCTGAAAGAAGAATATGAAGAACAGAAGGCCAAGCTGGGGAAGACAGAGGCTGATGTTCAGCAGATGATCCAGAAGAGACGACTGAAGATTCAGGAGATGAGACGCTCAGTGGAGCTCAGTAACGAAGGTGCTGACAGAGAGATAGCAGATGGTGTTCAGGTCTTCACTGCTCTGAAGGAGTCTGTGGAGAGAAGCCAGGCCGAGCTCATCCACACCGTCAAAGAGAAGCAGAGAGAGACAGAGAAACAGGCTGAAGGCTTCATCAAAGAGCTGGAACAGGAAATCTCTGAGCTGGAGAAGAGAAGCACTGAGGTGGAGCAGCTCTCACAGTCTGAAGACCACCTCCACCTTCTCCTAAACTTCCAGTCCATAAACACTGCTCTACCCACCAAGGACTGGACAGAGATCAGCGTCCGTCCACCTTCATATGAAGGGACTGTGGTGAGAGCTGTGAATCAGCTGGAGGAGAAACTCAGTGAACAGATGAAGCTGTTGGAGCTGAAGAGGGTCCAGCAGTTTGCAGTGGATGTGACACTCGATCCTGACACAGAACATCCCAAACTCATCCTGTCTGATGATGGAAAACAAGTTAAACATGGAGATATAAGGAAGAATCTCCCAGACAATCCAGAAAGATTTGATACTTGTGCTAACGTCTTATCAAATCAGAGTTTCTCTTCAGGAAGATTGTATTATGAGGTTCAGGTAAAAGGGAAGACTGAGTGGGATTTAGGAGTGGCCAGAGAGTCGATCAACAGGAAGGGAAAAGTAACACTGAGCCCTCAGGATGGTTACTGGACCATATGGTTGAGGAATGACAATGAGTACTCAGCTCGTGCTGGCCCTTCAGTCTGTCTCTCTCTGAAGTCTCCTCCTCAGAAGGTGGGGGTGTTTGTGGATTACGAGGGAGGTCTGATCTCCTTTTATGACGTGGATACTGCAGCTCTTATCTACTCCTTCACTGGCTGCTCCTTCACTGAGAAACTCTACCCATTTTTCAGTCCCTGTAATAATGATGGCGGTAAAAATTCTGCACCTCTGATCATCTCTCCTGTCAATCGCAATCAGTAGAACAACCATTTTGAGTTTCTACAGAAATATTCACCAACATTTTAAAGCAGAAGCAAGCGATATACAGTACACGTTACATCGCTTTTTATCCATACAGCAATCACTTATAAAGTGTGCACGGTTCATAACACAGGTCTCTCAGTCACTCCACTCTGCAGTAGTTGGCGGAGATAATTTTCTGGTATTCCTCAACCCTTTATCCAATCAGGAGAGAGAACTATACAAAGAGGCGGGTCTCTCTGCCCGTGAACACACAGAGAGCTGAATGTTTACCCGGCTATAGTGGCAGAGCCGGTCAAAATCATTCCCAATGTTTAAAAAAATTTTTTTTTATTGTATTTACAAATCTAAGGCCCAAGAGAAGTCGCTGCTATCCATTACAGATCTATCTAGTGAAGACCACTGTGCTTTAATCTGGTGTCATAATAGGGACGAGGGAGGGGACTGCTAATTGCAGTCACTGATAGGAAGACGTATGCTAAAATCATCCAACCGCTTGCTTTTGCTTTAATGTCATGAATGTAGATTTAATAGTTATGAACAATGTATATATTGTTGTTTTTCTGATTCTGATAAATGTGTTTTTCCCCTTTTTTACTGTAAATGTTTTTCTATGTGTTTCATTTCCACTGTCTGCTACAACACACCAATTTACCCACACTGATCTAATGTAGTCTCATTTATTCTAACAACTGCGTTATCTCCATTAAAAAGCTAAATCAAGTTTGTATTGTTTCGAGTTGAGTTTTTTTTCTGGATTGATTTCAAAGCTGAAAGAGCTGATAGTGTTTTTTTTTTTAAGATAATTTTTTTGGGCATTTTTGCTTTATTAGACAGAGTTGAAATGGGGCAAAGAGGAGAGGACAGACCATGTGATTAAAAGCACCATCAGCTGTTGAATAATAATAATGTAATGTAACCCAACTCATCATAGACATTCAAGAAGGTTTCAGCGTAACTGATAGTAAAGATGCCGCACCCACAAATGTACATGTAGGCTATAAATTCTAGCACTACCTGTTTTTATATTGTTTTTATGCTAAATAAACTAAACGAAGCAGGAAACTAGGTGACAGTAGGCCTAAGTAATATATGGATTAGAAATTGATATTTGAGACATTATTGAGGATGGCTCTTATTTGGACCCTGCCATAGTATTCCATCGTTACTCTCCTCTAATGAATTTGGGTGGCGCTTTCTCCCCCATGTTTCTCCCATAGATAGTCCCTGCATTCCAATCCCGATACTACTCTACTATTTAATATGCCAGAAAAAGATTTAGGATGTCCCAATACATGCACTGCAATTGTAGTATGCTGAAAATTCATAAATGCCCCACTAACTCCAATAGCATTTTGCTAGTAGGCTATTCAACTTTATTCTTGACATTTCTCGACATAATGTAAAAAAAAATCCTTCCTTATCTGATTTTTTTTCTCTCCTGTCTGTGGCCCTAAAAACTCTTTTGTACTTTAGTATGTAGTCTAGTAAAAAGAAAGAGAATGTGATTTGGAACGCAGAGATAATAAAGCCCATTTCTCCTGATTTCTCCCTTAATTTTTCTCTGGTTTTATTGAGGGTCGCGAACCAACGTATAGCTCTATACTGCCACCTGTTGTTTCAGAGTGTGTAACTACAGGCTCAATACACTTCACGATCGCTTCATGGTGTGCTTTCTCCTTTTTCCAACAGGGGGCGATAATCAGACCTCTAAATCCGGTCCGCAGCTACACAAATTTAAGCGAACGAAGAAGAATATTTGGATGTTTTGGAGGCAACAAAACAAACCGAAACTTTACAAATAAGTCAGCTAACGTAACGTCAGTGTTCTCGACTCTGCCTCAAGAATATAGTTATATATGTGTGTGTATAATTAAACACTATCCCGGAAGAAGTGAAAAAGTGTGTGTGTGTACCGTAGTTGCATGGAGACCAACGCACCAGCTCTCCTGAACGCTGTACCTCCATACGGACATATTATTTCCAGCGACAAATGGAGACATTCGCCACTCATTCAAAGTTTAAAAGGTAAATTTACTTTTTAATGAAAACATTTAAATAACAATCCTTCCAGTGTGTGACGTTAACTAGCTTCTGTGCCTGCCTTTCTATTTGTTTTTCGTGTTTTCCACGAGACAACATACGTCAGAAATCCTATTCAAAAAGAGTGATATTTACGTTTGTTTCTCTTTATGGCAATCACATACACTCCTTGAAGTATATATTTGTACATTATTTAGTTCACATAATACTGTTCCTCAATTCGGCTTGGGTGTCATTCACTAAAATTGTCTGAAACATATAATAAAACGACAACTATTACCATCACCTCGCGTATCTTAGCGACGCTGTCAGGACGGCGTCTTCCGAAAACATTGTCTTAAAACTTGACATTTTACAAAAACAAACGCTGCTAGGTGGATATAATTTAAGCCGATGTGTAGACTGTACATTGAGACATCGAAAAAGTCTCCTGAGTCTAATGTGAACTTTACATTTTTTTGTGTTATGACCATTAAAAAATAAATGTATATGATTTGTGAGTGGAGTTCTGTGTGAAAGGCAGCCACACAAAAAAACCTGCATTCACATTCTGTAGTTGGATGATAAAGGCATTTTTTTGTTTTTATTTCTGTCGTGATTCTGGAGAATCTGTAGTTAAATTCACTTTTTGTCCAAATCAGTGAATATCCTCTACCTTTCCCAAACTGGCATGTTGCAAGCTATGGTGCCCCCCCCCCCCCCCTTAGTTTACATGCTAGTTAGTACAGAGCCAGCCCTTCGCCTTTTTTTTTTACACCACTCACTCACTCACTCACTCACTCACTCACTCACTCACTCACTCACTCACTCACTCACTCACTCACTCACTCACAGAAGAGACAGGTAGCGGATCATGAGAAGACATTCACTGATTTTGACAAAAGGTGATTTGACAACAAGTGTTCTCCAGAATCACTGAGTCCATTGTTAAGGGGAACTGCCAGTGAAAAATATATAAAAAAACAAAAACTAATTTAGATTTAAAACCTTAATACATAGTAGAGCTTTGAAGTTTTTGCAGTTAACACTCTCTCATTGTAAAGTGAATGCCCTCATTAAAGCTGCAGTGTGTAGAATTTTGGGTTTTATTTCCTAGCAGATTTTGGACCAAGGGCAGGCCTAGTGCCGCCATCTTGAAAGTGTCATAGTTGGAATGTCATCAGGTGTATTGTTTAAAATTTAGAATTGTTCTTGTCCTTGAAGGCCACTGTAGCTTCTGTTATTATTCTAAAGGGTTGGGGTTACCCAGGGAGCGTTGCATTCTAGAACTTTGTAGAACTTTCTTGATGATTTCATATTACACACTGCACCTTTAAACTGCTGCAGGTGGCGGTGTGAAAATCCTCTTTGAGAGTGAGCTGGGCGTCGCAGATTTCCACCTGCCCAACAAAAGCTGCATCCTCTACGTGTCTGATGTGTGACGTCATCGCAGGAAACAGCTACAAGAGGAAACTGGTCCGCTACAGAAATGTGAGTTTTTTTTTTTCTTTTTAAGATTATTGTTTGGCATTTTCAAGCTTTATTAGATAGTACATAGTTAAAATGGGGAGACAGAGAGAGAGAGCGAGAGAGAGAGAGAGAGATAGGGGGGCTGACATGCAGACGCAGTGAAGGTCCATGGGTCAGATTCGAACCCGCGACCACTGCAACGAAGGCCTGAGCCAATATGGTACACGCCCTATCCACTACGCCACTTGAGCTACATAAATATGAGTTTTAAATGAACCAAATAAGCTTCTTAGGGCCATTGATATGACCTCAGATAAATGTCACTGTAAATAATGGAGAACGCTTGTTGTCAAAAATCACTGATATGAACTCTGTCTGTCTGTCTGTCTGTCTGTCTGTCTGTCTGTCTGTCTGTCTGTCTGTCTGTCTGTCTGTCTGTCTGTCTGTCTGGTTGTGTGTTAAAGAGCAGCATCAGTTTCCAGCAGCTGGTGCTAGTGGAGAACACGCGGCTCAGTGAACAGTACTTCTCGGCCGTTCAGAAGTTTGTGTTGTTCGACCTCGGCTTGACTCTCCTGCCCGTCAGCGGACAGACAGAGGCCTCGCAACTCATCTGCCAGATCGTAAGTAATATAAGATAAGATATACTTTATTCATCCCAGCAGGGAAATTAAAGCAGCTACAAGTAACATTTAAATATCTTTTAAACAGCCCCATGCTTCCTCTGATAGTCATAAATTACCTTTAACAGCAAATGAGACCATCAGTGCAAAGGAAGACGTTTTTATATAGTTTTTATTACTGCGTTTGGTCTGGTCGCACACCCAGTCCAATTTTCGGTTCGCGCATGCAGGCTCTATGGTCACATATCCGTATTGTTGTGGCTTTCCAGCAGACAGCATACATATGCAGATACACAACACATATATACACACAAATCCTACCCATACAAAAACATGTGCCCACAATACATAGCCAAGATTTAAAAAAACAAAAGTGATATGGATGGTACATAAGTAGCTGTTACTCATAGATAACAGTACGCAAATACTAGCTCTGCCAATGCATGGTATGATAGGAAAATAAAAAAAATATGATAAAAAAGCAATCAAGTGTGCAAATATACAGGTGCCAAAATGCAGTTTAAAAATGTAAATGTCTTCTGTCCTTACTTAAAGGGGAGTCACTGAAAGTACTGAAGGCTTAACATGTAAACAAGGGAATATAAAGAAATGGGGCCGACCATATAGTAACATGGCCCGTTTACAGAGCCTAGGATGTGTGTTAGAGACAGCTATTCTTGAGAAAGCTTCTGGTCAAAATCACTAGTGAATTCTACACACTAGATATTTTTTACACACACACACACACACACACACACACACACACACACACACACACACACACACACACACACACAGCATTTGCCCGTTTACAGAGCCTAGGGTTAAATAAATAAACGGGTTAATAAAAAAAGTTATTCTCTTGTCCGTTGCTGATTTTCCAACCTGCTCTGGTGTAAACATTGTACACACACACACACACAGACACACACAGACACACACAGACACACACACACACACAGACACACACACACACACACAGGTCTGTTGCTGATATCCCATCCTGCTCTGTAGGTCCACGGTGACGGCAGAGAAAACCCTTTCAGACGGAGAACTGTGTCTGGACTGTGGGACCCTCTGGTTCTCGCTCTAGTGCAGCAGGTATATCGCACATTTACATTTATTTACTTATTTTATTTCAATCTTATACATACCGTTTTGTTTTGCCCCACCTTTTGCACTTTCATATTTACAATTATCACAGAAAAAATAAGTTTGTTTTCCCTTACCTATACACTACTACTACTAGAATACTACTATTTTTTTTTTCTTTTTTAATGCGTATTCTATGCTTGATGTACTTTAATCTTGATGTATTTCTTGCCCCTGTGAAGCACTTTGAATGGCCTTGTGTCTGAATTGTGCTAAATAAATGAACTTGCCTTGCCTTGCCTTACACATTTCAATTTATTTACTTATTTTATTTTAATCTTATACATACTGTTTTGTTTTGCCCCACCTTTTGCACTTTTATATTTACAATTATCAGAGAAAAAAGAAGTTTGTTTTCCCTTACCTATACACTATTCAGAATGTATTTATTGTAAATATGCCTTACTTATTATTTAACTAAATGTAATCCTTTTGTTCTTATTGCACCGTGGGTCGTAGACAAACGTTATTTCGACTACTCCGTTTGCCTGGCACATATTTCTATTTTATTTTATTGAGTTTTTAAAACCCACTGTGACATTTTAGTCAACATTACAATTGACATCTTAACATATATCCCTTTGTGATTGAATAGAAATAAACAAAAAGTTTAGCCAAAAGCGGTAAAAGATATCAGATAAACAATCAATTGATAAAAACACACATGGACCAAATGTACAGTTTTTCGTCTGGCACATATTCTTTTATTGACACTAAATCTGACTTTGACTCTTTGACCCTTGACCTTTCCGAGGTTCCCGGTGTGGGCAGGGTGAAAGCCTTGGCCCTGCTGCAGCACTTCTCCAGCGTCCAGCAGCTTTGCAACGCGGCGCCCTGCGATCTGGAGCCCGTCGTGGGGCAAGCTGCAGCCCAACACATCCACAACTTCTTCCACAAACCCACCGCTGCTGCTGGAACCTGAAGGCACCATAATCAGAATCACTTTTATTACATCTCATTGTACAGTACAATTATTAGGCTTGGCTCCTCAACATTCACATAGCAGCAACAGTACAAGATAAGGTAAATAAAGATAAGATACCATAAGTAAAAATATTTAAAAAAAGTATCAGCATCAATAATAATAAGTAATGAGGTGATACTCTCTCTATGTCTGATTTAACATAGACCATTTTGGTTTAATAGGAAAGCAGAGACACCTTGGCTTCATTCAAAAGAAAGCAATGCGAAAAAGTGTTTCTACGATTGTTAAAACTTAACAGGTGGAGTCAGCGATTCTGGACAATGCTTGTTGTCTAAATCAGTGAATATCTCCTCATGATCCGCTACCTGTCTGTACTGTGTGTGCGCTGGAGAAAAAAAATCTGGTGCTAATACACAGCTAAGGCTCTGTAATCTGGTATGTAAACAAAGGGTGCCACTGTAGCAACCAACATGCACTTGCTACAGAGCCTAGGCTTTATATTAAAGGTGGAGTCAGCTATTCTGGAGAAAGCTTGTTGTCAAATTCACAGAGACACTTTGGTTTTATTTTTAAAGAATCTAATGCTCAACAAATCTAACTTTGCAGTGTTTCTACTGACATGTTAAGATACAATTTCAGTTTACCATTGACTGTGTGCAACATCCTTTTAAATATGTATGTCTGGACCAATGTGGAGGAAAAACGTGGTTCAAATAAGAAAGCTTGAAAGGGGCTTTGTTGTGGTGTTTTTTTTTTTTTTTCAAGTTTGGCACGCTGCACTTTTGCATTCAAGATAAATAAAAATCTGTCATGTGTAGCATCAGTCATTTGACTTTTCTTGAGTTTTACTTCTTGCTTTATTTTCTCTTATTGTATTACATGGTACTGATAAATGCTGTGTTCTGATTGGTCAAACAGGTTATTCTATGGTACGTTATTTAAGCAATAGCTCACGACAGGCTGTGGCGACCGTGGCTCAGGTGGTTAAGCGAATGATCCAAGGGTTGGCGGTTCGATCCCCGCTCTGCCACCTGTGTCATGGTTGTTGTGTCCTTGGGCAAGACACTTCACCCACCTTGACTCGTGTGAATGTGTATGACTGCTGTATGTTTGAGGTGGTGGTCGGAGGGGCCGTAGGCGCTGAATGGCAGCCACGCTTCCGTCAGTCTGCCCCAGGGCAGCTGTGGCTACTATGGTAGTTTACCACCACCAGTATGACCAGTGTGTGTGAATGAATGGAACCTGGAACCCTGTAAAGCGTCTTTGAGTGCCTTGAAAAGCGCTATATAAATCCAATCCATCATTCTATGGTACGTTATTTAAGCAATAGGTCACGACAGGCTGTGGAATGTGCTCATTATACCACAGTTAGAGGGCGTGGTTCGGCCCGATAATTACCAATGTAAAGGATAATTCACCGTTGCTATGGACGGACCTTGTTTTGATTGATCACTTCCTGTCATGTCAGTCCACTCGCAGACGGCTACAAATAGTTAGGCTTGCTGCTCCTTCAAAAAACAATGGAATACTTTTTCAACATGACTTTGAATGTAAGTGGAGAGCAGAGTACACAGAGAACATTACCTTTGCTATGGAGGATGATACACTCAAACAGACACAATATAAAACTGTATTTTGCTTTTGTTTATTTAAAAATACAGTGAAATACCCTTTCCTGATTCATACACTGCTTTACAGTAGTGTCCTGTCCATTGGCAACAAATCTTATATTTACAATCACCAGACAAAAAAAAAGTTTTGAATTAAGTATCCAAACATGGAAATATTTTGTATTCCTGAGCACACTGTTTTCTGATTATTAAACAGTCTAATAGGCAGGTAGGTAATGCAGTAGTTAGAATAAAACACCCATTTGTCGGAATTAGATTAGAAAAACAACAATATATACGTACATCGTTCATAACCAATACAAATGTACATTCATTACATTTAAAAGGTGCAGTGTGTAATATGACATCATCAAGAAAGTTCTAGAATGCAACGCTCCCTGGGTAACCCCACCCCTTTCGAATAATAACAGAAGCTACAGTGGCCTTCAAGGACAAGAACAATTTTAAATTCTAAACAATGCACCTGATGACATTCCAACCGTGACGCTTCCAACATGGCGGCGCACAGGCCTGGGCCCCATGTATGGAGAAATATGGAGATATAAGAGACCCTTTCAAAAGGGAAAAAAAAAATCTTTCCAGCTATTATACACTAAATTAAATGTGCTCATGGATATTATAATTATTTTCTACCAAGTCTGCTATGAAAAAAAACCCAAAATTCTACACACTGCTGGTTTAAAGCATAAGTAAGCGGTTGGATAATTTTAGCTTACTTCCTATCAGTGACCGCAGTTAGCAGCACCCTCCCTCGTCCCTATGTCACCAGATTAAGGCACAGCGGTCTTCACTAGATAGATCTGTAATGGAGAGCAGCGACTTATCTTGGGCCACCATAGATTTGTAAGTACGATAAAAAAACATTGAAACAAACGTTGGGAATGATTTTGACCGGCTCTGCCACTATACCCGGGTAAACATTCAGCTCTCTGTGCGTTCACGGGCAGAGAGACCCGCCTCTTTGTAAAGTTCTCTCTCCTGATTGGATAAAGGGTTGAGGAAAACCAGAAAATTATCTCCGCCAACTAATGCAGAGTGGAGTGTGAGTGAGACCTGTGTTATGAACCGTGCACACTTTATAAGTGATTGCTGTATGGATAAAAAGCGATGTAACGTGTACTGTATATCGCTTGCTTCTGCTTTAAAATGCTGGTGAATATTTCCGTAGGAACTCAAAATGGTTGTTCTATTGATTGTGATTGACAGGAGAGATGATCAGAGGAGCAGAGTTTTTACCACCATCATTTAGACAGGGACCGAAGTATGAGTAGAGTTTCTCAGTGAAGGAGCAGCCAGTGAAGGAGTAGATAAGAGCTGCAGCATCCACGTCATAAAAGGAGACCAGACCCTCCTCATAATCCACAAACACCCCCACCTTCTGAGGAGGAGACTTCAGAGAGAGACGGACTGGGGGGTCACTACAAGCTGAGTACTCATTGTCATTCCTCAAATATATGGTCCAGTAACCATTCTTAGGGCTCACTGTGATGTGTCCCTTCCTGTTGATCGACTCTCCAGCCACTCCTAAATCCCACTTAGTCTTCCCTTTAACCTGAACCTCGTAATACAATCTTCCTGAAGAGAAACTCTGCTTTGATAGGACAATAGCAGAAGTATCAAATCTCTCTGGATTGTTTGGGAGATTCTTCCTTATATCTCCATGTTTAACTAGTTTTCCATCATCAGACAGGATGAGATCAGGATGTGCTGTATCAGGATCGAGTGTCACATCCACTGCATACTGCTGGACCCTCTTCAGCTCGGCTTCAATGAGCTTCTTCATCTGTTCACTGAGTTTCTCCTCCAGCTGATTCACAGCTCTCACCACAGTCCCTCCATATGAAGATGGACGGACGCTGATCCTTGTCCAGTCCTTGGTGGGTAAAGCAGAGGTTATGGACTGGAAGTTTTGGAGGTGGTCGAGAGAGTCATTAGACTTTGAGAGCTGCTCCACCTCAGTGCTTCTCTTCTCCAGCTCAGAGATTTCCTGTTCCAGCTCTTTGATGAAGCCTTCAGCCTGTTTCTCTGTCTCTCTCTGCTTCTCTCTGACGGTGTGGATGAGCTCGGCCTGGCTTCTCTCCACAGACTCCTTCAGAGCGGTGAAGACCTGAACACCATCTGCTATCTCTCTGTCTGCACCTTCGTTACTGAGCTCCACTGAGCGTCTCATCTCCTGAATCTTCAGTCGTCTCTTCTGGATCATCTGCTGAACTTCAGCCTCTGTCTTCCCCAGCTTGGCCTTCTGTTCTTCATATTCTTCTTTTAT
Organism: Ammodytes dubius; assembly: GCA_026122265.1. Classification (NCBI taxonomy): domain Eukaryota; kingdom Metazoa; phylum Chordata; class Actinopteri; order Uranoscopiformes; family Ammodytidae; genus Ammodytes; species Ammodytes dubius. The sequence goes on along the minus strand of CM047513.1, from coordinate 1,725,607 downwards.
TGGAACGACATCATGTGTCTTGTGGTCTGAATAGGTGCAGAGCACGCAGACACATGTCTGGTCGGTCTGACAGAACAGCTCCAGAGGTTTATCGTGCTTCGTACACATCCTGCCTTCAAGGTTCTCCACAGGTTTGATCAGCTGATGTCTTTTCAGGCCTGGCATCTTCAGATGAGGCTCCAGGTGAGTCTCACAGTAGGAGGCCAGACACACCAGGCAGGACTTCAGGGCCTTCAGTTTGGTTCCAGTGCAGACGTCACAGGGAACTTCTCCTGGTTCTGCAGCTTCTTGCTCTGAGCTGCTGCTGCTGGCTTCCTGTTGAGCTGACGCTCTGAACTGAGCAGCCATCTCAGAGATGAAGGTGTTGACCAGCAGCTCAGGTCTTGTGTAGAAAACTTTTTTGCAGTTGGGGCACCGACACGGGACGTTAATATCCCAGTGTTCAGTGATGCAGGCTTTACAGAAGTTGTGTCCACATGGGATGGTGACTGGATCAGTGAACACATCCAGACAGATGGAGCACAGGAACTGATCTTCACTCAGCAGACAGCAGGCAGCAGACATGGCTACAATCTGAGGGGAAAAGGTGAGAAAACCAAATTGTTATTAAATTCATTTTATTATTTAGTCAATAAAATCAAACTATAATCAGTCAATTACAACCCAAGAAAGAACAAGGAAACAGAGTAGTTCCCAGAGTAAGTCTGAGGTCCCCATCTGGAGCCAGGTCCAGAGGGAGGGCCCATCTGGTGGGGCTTAGAACCGTACTGCTGGATAGGGGGTCGACTCTATTCTCTGGATTTGACCAATGTGTGAGGCGCCAGGCAGGTGTGGGGATGCTCACAAACCCCTACGTTGGAGTTAACCCCACAGGACCAGAGGGTCGCCTACACCTGTGTGTGTGTGTGTGTTGGGGGGGGGGGGGGGGTTTACTTCAACTATTGCCTGTGCCTTTGCAATGAACAGCAGCCCAGTCCCTTATCTTCTGCCTCCCTGTGAAGGTTGGGTTATTGAACCCAAGTAGTCAATGTTCAAAGCTTCCAGGAAAGAGTTTTTTTTCCATTATGCACTTTGATTATAAAGACGATGAACTACCAACATATAAAAACCATGTGATGATATTAGCTAAAGATTAGCCTGAAATGCTAAGAGAGGTAGTTTTTTCTCAAATTGTGGTGGTGGGGGAAAGTGAGCCAAATGCTGTGGGGGAAAGTGAGCCACTGTCTCACTTTCCCCCACCATGAGGCACAAGTTAAGTTTAGTCTTAAACATATTTTAATGTAATATTACATAACATGTTTTATTTTAATGTCATACACATTGTAGAAAAGCCATCATGCCAAGGAAATACACCAGGAAGACAACCTGGGGCAACCACACGGAAAGAGCACCTTCTCATCTTTCCCTGTAACCTTCAGGGCTGGAATGTAGAGTAGGCCTAGTTGTAGAGTATGACTGATGTTATAATCCAGTTGGATCTTCTCCTGTGTTCTGAGTCCCAGGCTGTTCTCGCTGGTTCTGATTTTCCTATGCTTTGACCCCCAGACACAAGCTGGCTCTAAGGGTCCTGTGTTCTGACCCCCAGACTGTGTTCTAATCTATCTGGTTCTATCTTTCATTTGAATCTTATTAAAACCTTTTGAATTATAATATGTTGTATTTGATTTTGTTCAGAGTTACTTTCAAGTGTTTAGAAAATTTGCTTTGCTTAATTGACCAAACCCCATCATTCTTTTACTAGTCCGACATTAGTTCTGGAATGGTGTGGCTAGCTTTCAGGATTCTAACTGTTACAATATGTGTTGTTATGGTAGTTTCAGAGTGGAAAAAGTGAGTGGTTCACTTTACCCCCTTGATTTTTCTGGTCGGTCTCAGTTTACCCCACAGCTGGGGTAAAGTGAGCCACTTGACAACTTTTTTTTAAAACAACCATATTTTCACTGCCCTTTGTCTTTAAAAAAAATCTGCTAATGCCCATTTCTAGGAAACACCCTGAATTAATGGGAAATGTGTACATTTAAGTGATAAATAATTTTAGCTCGCTTAGAGGGGAGCAAATGTAAAAAGTGGCTCAGATTACCCCGTTCTCCCCTATATAAAAAATACCCCCCCAAAAAAAGAAAAAAAAATCTTCTAAATATTGTATTTTGTCTTTTTTCTCGAAATCAATAAAAAAAAACTGTAAAAAAAAACTTCCTCCTCATTTTCTTTTCTTCCCTGTGGCCCTAATACTCTTCCCTATGAGCCACTGTGGAGGTTATTTCATCAACATGGTTCTTAACAGCAGTAGCCTTTATATTAGAAATAATATTAAGTCAATTTTTTTATTTATTTTAAATCAAATTTAAATTCCTCTGTCATTACATGTTGCTTTATTTATCAATTTTACCCAACACGTCATTGGTAAAGTGCCTCGTTCTCTTGTCAGTAAGAGTTCTCACATATTACGCTTTTATTTTGATACATTAATCTAACTTCCGGTCCCGTCACAACATGTCAACTATTTAACTTTACTCACTCTGGCAAAACTGAAGAAAAAAAAAACACAAATAGACCAACAAACGAGCCGTTTTTTCCGATCATACTTTAGTAGTAGGCTACTTTTGGACCGAAAAATAAAAAAATAAACACCAGTTTTCAACGATTGGTGCATAGCAGAAAAACGAATGCTTGACTTCAATGTTGTCATTGTAGTTTGTATAGGCATGTTTGAATGTAATAATCAAATGATCGGATGATACACGCACGGACCATACACGGTTTCAAGGCCAGTGTACTCACCAGTGTTTGTCAGAGGTTGTGGATAGAAACCCGATGGATTCAGTTGTAGTCCCTATTCGTCGAGTGAAACAGTGAGACTGACTGACTGCTGCTCTGCTGTTGTTCAGACAAACTTTCCTTTCACTTTCATCTCATTTCATTTTCCACGTGACGCTGCGTCTCACCTCTTTCAGTGTTGCTCCACCTCTGTGCAGGTACTGGGCTTTTTTGTTGCCTTTTTAGGAAATACTCGAAATAGATTTGGAACAAGATGGGGTTTGTGTTTTTTTAATTATATATTTTTCGATCTTTTGTAAATATACTAGTATAATCATTTTCAATAAGTAATCTAACCAAAGAGACCAGTGACAATAATTACTGTTAATTGTTATTAATTAGACCAAAATTTAGGGACATACTGTAGCCTGTATCTGTGGACTAATAATTACAAAACTCTCTTTACAGTCCTTCTACAATCTCACTAAACACTCCAATGTTCAGCTCACTGCAATATTTTCTTTATAATATATCAAATGTTTTTTTTCACTGATTACATTACAGAGGAAAAAGCTAAAATAAAAAAATAAATTTTTATTTTTATTTTTTTTTAAAAATTGGACCCAAGTCGTATCCTCTGTGATTTTGAGGTTTAGAAAAGTCGGAATACTTATTTCAAAGAACCCTTTATTACAATTAGAACTTAGAAAAAGAAAAGTTGGCCTTCATTTTTTCATTCCAAATCTTAAAAAAAACATTAAAGATACAATGTCAGTTTACCATTGTCTGTGTGGAAAGCAACATCCTTTTAAATGTTTCTGTCTGGACCAACTGACTGACAATGGAATACTTTTTCAACATGACTTTGAATGTAAGTGGAGAGCAGAGTACACAGAGAACATTACCTTTGCTATGGAGGATGATACACTCAAACAGACCCATTTCAAACTGTATTTTGCTTTTGTTTATTTAAAAAATTACAGTGAAAATACCCTTTCCTGATTCATACACTGCTTTACAGTAGTGTCCTGTCCATTGGCAACAAATCTTATATTTACAATCACCAGACAAAAAAAAAGTTTTGAATTAAGTATCCAAACATGGAAATATTTTGTATTCCTGAGCACGCTGTTTTCTGATTATTAAACAGTCTAATAGGCAGGTAGGTAATGCAGTAGTTAGAAAAAAAACACCCATTTGTCGGAATTACAAAAACAACAATATATACATCGTTCATAACCAATACAAATTTACATTCATTACATTAAAAAAGGTGCAGTGTGTAATATGACATCATCAAGAAAGTTCTAGAATGCAACGCTCCCTGGGTAACCCCACCCCTTTCGAATAATAACAGAAGCTACAGTGGCCTTCAAGAACAATTCTAAATTCTAAACAATGCACCTGATGACATTCCAACCGTGACGCTTCCAACATGGCGGCGCACAGGCCTGGGCCCCATGTATGGAGAAATATGGAGATATAAGAGACCCTTTCAAAGGGGGAAAAAAAAAAACCCAAAAATCTTTTCAGCTATTATGCACTAAATTAAATGTGCTCATGGATATTATAATTATTTTCTACCAAGTCTGCTATGAAAAAAAAAAAAAAAAATCTACACACACTGCTGGTTTAAAGCATAAGTAAGCGGTTGGATAATTTTAGCTTACTTCCTATCAGTGACCGCAGTTAGCAGTCCTCTCCCTCGTCCCTATTATGTCACCAGATTAAGGCACAGTGGTCTTCACTAGATAGATCTGTAATGGAGAGCAGCGACTTATCTTAGGCCACCATAGATTTGTAAGTACGATAAAAAAAACATTGAAACAAACATTGGGAATAATTTTTGACAGGCTCTGCCACTATACCCGGGTAAACATTCAGCTCTCTGTGCGTTCACGGGCAGAGAGACCCGCCTCTTTGTATAGTTCTATCTCCTGATTGGATAAAGGGTTGTTGGATTCCACAAAAAAGTTCCGTAACAACTACAGCAGAGTGGAGTGACTGAGAGACCTGTGTTATGAACCGTGCACACTTTATAAGTGATTGCTGTATGGATGAAAAGCGATGTAACGTGTACTAGGGTTGCCGCGGTAGTAGGTGTTACCGTGTTACTCGGTGTTGAGGCTCACACCGGTGGGAGCCTCAACACCGAGCAACACCGGATAGTCTAGGCATAGGCCTATGCCTATTAAAAAAAAATAGACATACATAAAAGCCAATTGGTTAAATTTTGCGTGACGGCGGCAGTTCATTCGGCTAAATAAAAAACTAGTAGGCTATGTCTGAGGCTACTCTAAATTCTAAGTTATAATAAGGCTACTCAGAAAACAATGAAACTGAAAGTGTCTGCTCCGCTCCGTGCAGCGCAGAGCCGCGTCACAGCAGCGGAGTCTCCCGTAGAGAGTTTATAAGACGATGGCGGAGGAGTTGGCTTCAAAGCCCAAAGCAAACGCGCCTATTTGGCAATATTTTTGATGAAACCCCAATACTAGGCAACCTGAAAACGTAGGCTAAACTAGGTAGTCTGCAAACTGTTGAAGATTCAGCAACGGGAGGTAACCGGAGGTAAACACACACACTCACACACCCGCGCCTACACAGCGGCAGGCTGTCTGTATGCTGCTGCTCCGTGTCGATGACAGCTTGCGGTGAAAAAATTATAAATTGTAAAGTGTGTGTGGGGGGGGGGAGAACATGTTAAATCCCCAGTGGAAATCACGCCGCAAATATAGGTCTATCCGTGGTAGCTTCACTCAAAACATTTGGAGCTGAAGCCCCGGTAAAATGACGTCGCGTCACCGACACACCTCAAAGTGCACCGACAACAGTTATTGACAACACTGTAGAAAGTTCATATGGGTTGGTATGAGTCAAGGATCCACACGAGTTTAAACGAGTGAAATTAATCCAAGCATTCAATAAACTGCGCTCCGATCATGGCTCTGATAGCCTACAGACAGGTAAAAGTGAAGTAGCCCACCAGTCATTCTGATTCGATGAGGCAACACAGTACGTGGCTCTGGTGGCTCATATTGAACAAATTGCATAATAATTTAACCAAATGATCTACAAACAACTAAGCATTTGTTTTGTTCAAGAATAAATTGCGCGATCTAATGTTTAAGATCAAAGTAAGCGCCTACAGAGCCGACGGACCGTCTTCTCTTGAAATCTGCGGTGAAGCCTAATAATTTTATTTATTTTATTTTTTTTAAGACCCTGTCTGGTGGTGTTTACTCGGTAACACCGGTGTTGACGCACGTGTATTACTCGGTATGAAAATGTCCACACCGCGGCAACCCTAACGTGTACTGTATATCGCTTGCTTCTGCTTTAAAATGTTGGTGACTCAAAATGGTTGTTCTACTGATTGTGATTGACAGGAGAGATGATCAGAGGAGCGGAAACTATTTTACCGCCATCATTATTACAGGGACTGAAGAATGGGTAGAGTTTCTCAGTGAAGGAGCAGCCAGTGAAGGAGGAGATGAGAGCTGCAGTATCCACGTCATAAAAGGAGATCAGACCTCCCTCGTAATCCACAAACACCCCAACCTTCTGAGGCCGGGACTTCAGAGAGATTTTGATTGAGGGGTCACTACAAGCCGAGTACTCATTGCTACTATCCAACCCTATTCTCCAGTAGCCATCCTGAGGGTGCAGCCTGAGCTCTCCCTTCCTAATGACCGACTCTCTGACCACTCCTAAATCCCACTCGGTGTTCCCTGTAACTTGAACTTCGTAGTAAAATCTTCCAGAAGAGAAACTCTGCTTTGATAGGACATTAACCCAACTATCAAATCTCTCTGGATTGTCTGGGAGATCTTTCGCTACACCGCTGTCCCTAACTTGTTTTCTATTTTCAGACAGGTGGAGTTCAGGATGTGCTGTGTTAGGATCGAGGGTCACATTTACGGCGTACTGCTTGACCCACTTCAACTGAAACAGCTTCATCTGTTGAGTTAGTTTCTCCTCCAGCTGATCGACATCTTTCAACAAAGTCGCTCCATATGAAGGTGGACTGATGCCGATCTCTCTCCAGTCCTTGATGGGTAGAGCAGTGTATATGGACTGGATGTTTTGGAGAAACTGGAGGTGGTCTTCAGACTGCGAGAGCTGCTCCACCTCAGTGCTTCTCTTCTCCAGCTCAGAGATTTCCTGTTTCAGCTCTTTGATGAAGCCTTCAGCCTGTTTCTCTGTCTCTCTCTGCTTCTCTTTGACGGTGTGGATGAGCTCGGCCTGGCTTCTCTCCACAGACTCCTTCAGAGCGGTGAAGAACTGAACACCAAATGCTATCTCTCTTTCTGAACCTTCGTTACTGAGCTCCACTGAGCGTCTCATCTCCTGAAGCTTCATTTGTCCTTTCTGGATCATCTGCTGAACATCAGCCTCTGTCTTCCCCAGCTTGGCCTTCTGTTCTTCATATTCTTCTTTCAGAGGAACAACATAATGTGTCCTGTGGTCTAAAATAATGCAGAGCATGCAGACACATGTCTGGTCGGTCTGACAGAACAGCTCCAGAGGTTTATCGTGCTTCGTACACATCCTGCCTTCCAGGTTCTCCACAGGGTCGATCAGCTGATGTCTTTTCAGGCCTGGCATCTTCAGATGAGGCTCCAGGTGAGTCTCACAGTAGGAGATCAGACACACCAGGCAGGACTTCAGGGCCTTCAGTTTGGTTCCAGTGCAGACGTCACAGGGAACTTCTCCTGGTTTGGCAGCTTCTTGCTCTGAGCTGCTGCTACTGGCTTCCTGTTGAGCTGACGCTCTGAACTTAGCAGCCATCTCAGAGATGAAGGAGTTGATCGGTAGTTCAGGTTTTGTGTAGAAAATCCTTGTACAGATGGGACACCAACAGGGGACACTTCTTTTCCAGTGTTCCCTGATGCAGGCTTTACAGAAGTTGTGTCCACATGGGATGGTGACTGGATCAGTGAACACATCCAGACAGATGGAGCACAGGAACTGATCTTCAGTCAGCAGACAGCTGGCAGCAGACATGTTTACAATCTGAGGACAAAAAGCAGGAAAAATATAAAGTGTTATTAAATCCATTTTATTATTTGGTCAATAAAATCAAACTATAATCTGTCACAAACAGCCCAATAAAGAACAAGGAAACAGAGTATTAACCCTTCCTAGAGGCAGTCTGGGCCCCCCCATCTGGAGCCAGGTCCAGAGGGAGGGCCCGTCAGCAAGCGCCCGGCTGGGACCGGCCCGAAGGCAACCTGTTCTTTTCCATCCTGTGGAACTATTCTAATCTTAGAACCGTACTCCTGGATAGGGGGTCGACTCTATTCTCTGGAGTTGCCCAAGGTGTGAGGCACCAGGCGGGGTGGGGATGCTCACAAACCGATACGATGGAGGTTTCCCCGCAGGACGAAAGGGTCGCCCTTCACCAGGGAATCCCTAAACATACAGGTTGTGTGTGTGTATGGGGAGGGGGGCTCGTACTATTGTGTGTGCGCATATGCACCGAACACCAGCTCAGGGTTTGGTCAGAGACGACTCTGGACAGACCTGGTAAGCCCAAAAGGGTTATGCACTGGCCCCCTATCTTCAACTCAAACCTCTTGCGGAGCTTTTATGGCATTTCTGTGAATGTTGGGAGCGTGAGCCCTCGATGTTCAAAGCTTCCATTGCTGAAGCTTTGGCAGGGAGCTGTGGTTCTAAGGTGCCTTAAGGGCCGGTAACCATCGAACACCGTGGTGGACACCGGTGGTCATAGAAGTCGTCCCACTAATCCTCTCAACATATGTTATCCCGGACTCCAGAGGCAGTTGCAACAGGGTAACCGGTAACAGGTCAAAAGGGCTGTGGCACTACGATAAAAGCAAAAGCTATGTCTGGGTTCTAGGTAGTAAGTCTGACTTGTTTCCTGTGGGGGTTGGCCTCCACCAGAGCTGCTCCTGGTAACCAATCCAGTGTGTGATATTCACTGACACGAGACTGCAATGTGAGATGGCCCGGAGTATCAGAACAGCCAGGGCCGTTTAACACTCGCTTTACTGCACCGTTGTGACAAAAAGTGAGCTGAGCAGCAAGGCAAAGCTCTCAAACTACTGGTCAACCTTCACCCCTACTCTCATCTATGGTCATGAAAGCTGATGTCATGCCCTAAAGAACTAGATTGCAGGTACAAGCAGTTGAAATGCTTGTGCCCACAATGAAGTTCACCAGTTAAGGTGATTGGGGCATTTGGTAAGGATGGTGGGAGGAGGAAGACCCAGGACTAGGCAGAGTTATTATTTATCCACACTGGGCTAGGAACCAGGGCCGGTGCTAGCCAGGGGCAAAGGTGGGCTAAGCCCATCCAAATGTGCGCCTTGCCCACCCTAATCAAAAGTGAAGAGAAGAAGCCTGGTACTGCAGTTGTTTTGGCCGGGTCCATAAATTCATACGCCCAGAAGCAGATATCCCTGTTCACTGTAATACAAGCGTCAAACGGGAATGTGTCTCCGCACATTTTTTCTGGATATCAATCAAAGGCTCATAATTATCTATAGACCATGTACTAATACTATGAAAGTTTTCTTTTTTCAAAACACCACCTCAAGCTTTTTATTAGCCGGTTTTATTTTCAGTTTTTATTAAAAAAAAACTTTACAGGAGAAGGAAGGATGGATGGGCTGCATGGAGTCGTGGTGAAACAAACGTTGTTTCGGCCCGGCTTCCGAGAGGGCTCAGTACACGGCTAGTAGGCTTAACCTTTCTGTTAACTTCTTATGTCCGAGGTTATTCCTTTTACTGAACATGAATGACGTTGATGGTTGATTTAAGAACGTTGCTCACGCTATCAAACAGCACTAGCCCACTAGCTTAGCCTTTAGCTTACATTAGCTAATCATTGTTGCCCTGATGGCAGAGGAATCTTTGTTTAGAAGAACTTATTAACCACTTTATTACTTTACAACAACGGAGAGTAATTTAAAGATCACATATTTCATCATCGGGCGAGGGTTAGTATCTTATACTCCCATGGTCGGTAAACAATGCTACTGTGCTCGCTCGGACCTCTCGCTTACAATGCTAGAGAACGAAAATATTTCTACAAAAATATGCCATCCAGGCAACAATGATTAGCTAATGTAAGATAAAGACTAAGCTAGTGGGCTAGCACTGTTTGATAGCGTGTGCTGCTAGGTAGTGAGCAATGTTCTTAAAATCAACCATCAACATCATTTATGTTAAATAAAAGAAAAAACCTCCGACACAAGAAGTTAACAGAAATGTTAAGCCTACTAGGGGGCGCCCTTAGCTCAGTTGGTAGGGCGTCCCCCCCATGGGCCTCGGCCAGCAGCTGACCCGGGTTCAATTCCAGCCCACGGTCGTTCTCTGCATGTCACTCCCCTCTCTGCCCCATTTCAACTCTGTCTCTATAGTCTACACTATCAATAAAGCATAAAAATGCCAAAAGAAATATCTTAAGAAATGTTAAGCCTACTAGCAATGTTATAAAATACAGAGCCGTGCACTGAGCCCTCTCAGAAACAACAATTGTTTCACTACGAATACTTTCAGTTGCCCACCCATCCCGCCTTCTGCTGTAAAAAAAACCCTGTCTAACCCTGTCGCGCCCCCCCTAAATTGAAATACTATTGAGAACCTGCTAATATTTATTTATTTATCTGTACAAAACCACTGTATGAGTTTCTGGCACGAGCATTCTGCATACAATCACCTTATTATCAAATTAGATAACAAATTAGCTGAGATAACTTCTGCAGCAAAAAAATTCAAAGTTCAGTTTATTAGCTCAATTTGTAACATTTAAACAAGACTGCTCAGTCTGTGTGAATCTCAGGACAGAGAAACAAGAGCAAATGATTCACTGAGGTTTGCATTTCATAAAAAAAAAATGTAAACTGTAAACATAGTTAAGGTGGTGTTTTATTATTATAGGCCAATGATTCTGTAATGCGATAACCAATAATTCATTAATGTTATTATTAGTCTACTTGCTTGATGTCTTTTTGAATAGCCTACAGAGACACTTGGAGACACATGAGGACATTTATTTTTGGTCAGTTGGAAATCAAGGCAGCCCGCGCCCCCCCCCTGACAACTCACGGCCCCCCCATTTGAGAAGCACTGTATTAGAGTGAACGGGGATATCTGCTTCTGGGCTCGTATGAATTTACGGACCGTCCACCGCCTGCAAAAACAACTGCAGTACCAGGCTTGGCCACTGAGCACTGCTGGATTGCGGAAGTAGGCACTGATATCCTGTATGTCTCTCTGCGCCACTGAGCAGCTTTCATACAGGAAAGTATGGGCAAAAAAAAAGGCACACTGCCTTTTCTTTTTTTTTTAAATGGCACAGTAAATCGATCGATTTGTCGATTCATGCCTCCGACACGTCGACACGCAAATGAGTCGTTTAACATCCCTAGTAGCTACACGTCCTGATAAATGTGTTATTTTTGCCAAGTGGCCCGGCCCTTCGTAGATTTTTCTGTATGTGGCCCTCAGTGAAAAAAGTTAGTACCCCAACGGAGGAGTACTGAGCTTAGGAGCGGCTCAGAGCGGTTAGGTGCGCTTAAACCGTACCCTACCCAACTTTTGGCAAATGAAAAGCCAAACTACCCGGACCGAACCGCTCCGACCCGCTCTACTCGGTGGAAACGAGGCATAATAGCTGCTAGCTGCCCTACGTGACCCCTCTCGTGTCGTGTGTAAAGTTTGTTTAAAGTAACATTGGCTGTCTATTTTTGCCCTATTCGTAATATATGTGGCAAACCTTGAATTAGCCTCGTCGTTAACATGTTTACTTTGAGTTAGTTAGCTTTGCCTTTGTGACTATAACATGCTATAACAATCATGTCTATGTAGCCTACACAACAGTGGCACTCCTGTTGTAAACATCCCCAGCAACAACAAACACAACCGGGTGAGTTTAGCGAATATATGGACATTTCATTAAGTTTTCCTTCTGGTCTGTGATGCTAATAAAATAAAAGACACACTGATTTTAAATGTTTAAATGTCGAATTGAATGAGAAATGAATCAACGAGGAGTCACCACAACAAACAATACGGCACCTAGACCGATACTAGTTGACTCGGCTAAATAACACACACACGCACACGCACACACACACACACACGAAGGCAAGGCTACTGTTTGTATACAAGAAAAACCCCGTCTGCAAACACGTACGCTTCAAAGTTAAATGAAACACCAGCATGAAAATAATAGCCTACAATAATCAGAAAAACAAAACTATCTTTTTTTTCGTATTTACTCACCGATAAATCGACTCCAATGCTTGCGGAAGAAGAAGGCAAGGCTCAAACGTAGAAATAATGGCTACTGCTGCTTAGCTTTGCGTACATACTGCGGGCTAGTCTGTGTCCTACTACTGAGAACCCACATGGGGGGAAGGAGGGGAGCATGGGAGGAGGGCGTATACTATATATGGCGGAAAGGAAAACTTTAAGAAAATGCAACACTACCAAAAATGTCCACTAGATGGAAGCATCCCAAATGGATCAGCAGCACACATGCTTAGTACATGCCTCTACAGGTGAAAACTTTTTGTATATGCTATCTATGGGTGAAACTCGAAAAAATAAGAATATCGTGCTAAAGTTATTTTATTTCAGTCAAGGTCAAGGTCACTTTTATTTATATAGCACCTTATAAGAACCTAAATTCACCAAAGTGCTTTAGCCTGCATAAAATACATAAATTAAAATACAACAGCACACATTAAAAAACACTTACAGCAATGACACAAAACAATTCATTCAAACGTAAAAGCCTGTGAAAAAAGGTGAGTTTTAAGAGTGGACTTGAAGGTTTCCAGAGACTCAGATGAGCGAATATGGTGTGGTAAGCTGTTCCAAAGTAATTCAACTTAATAGGTGAAACTGATATATAAGGCTATATGGACTCATAACATGCAAAGTGAGATACTTCAAGCCTTTATTTGTTATAATTTTGTTATTATGGCTTACATCTTATGAAAACCCCAAATTCAAAATCTCAGAACATTTGAATATGACATGAAATCAAGAAAAGAGGGATTTTAAATGCATGTGTGTGTGTGTGTGTATATATATAGTCCTATGTCTATGTATATATGTGTCTATGTGTGTGTGTGTGTGTGTGTGTGTGTGTGTGTGTGTGTGTGTGTGTGTGTGTGTGTGTGTGTGTGTGTGTGTGTGTGTGTGTGTGTGTGTGTGTGTGTGTGTGTGTGTGTGTGTGTGTGTGTGTGTGTGTGTGTGTGTGTGTGTGTGTGTGTGTGTGTGTGTGTGTGTGTGTGTGTGTGTGTGTAGTCTTACCCATGATGATAGGCTGCCGCTGTCCTCGTGTCTGTTTTGCTTTAAAAAAAACAAAAAAACAAAATTAAAATAAAGTTTAAAAGTTAAAAAAAGAGGCATCCTTCCTTCCCATTCTCTAGGCTATGGGTTGTAGAAGACGTGATTTTTAAAGCGGACGCGTTCAAACTCTCGGCCTGTAAAAAGTCAGCGGACACAGTGGAAAGCGATTTGTCCGGACGTCTCTTGAACGTCCCATGGTGAGGACCAGGGTATTTAACATTCTACCCTGGACAGCGCACAGGTTGTTGCGCATGCGCAGCCCATTCAATGTGCATGAATAACGTGTGAGTGTGTGGGGAGGACACGGGCATTGCATTGGGAGCTACTGGACCCTAGACCTGTGGAAAGTGGGACGGAGGCGGACATGGATGGACAGAATGGCACCACCAACATTATCACAACGAAGAAGAAAAAGAACGAGAAACAGCAAAAGAAAGATGAAATTCCCGAAAGAGTCACGTTAAAGAAGGAGATTGGGTTGCTGAGCGCGTGCACCATAATCATAGGTAAGGAAGAAAAAGAAAAAGAAAAAGGAAAAAACAACACAGCTGACTTGGGGTCGGGTTTTCTTTTCCCGAGCGCTTTAGCATTGAGGAAGAACTTGTCGTTTGTTTTCATGGACGATTCCCTAAAATACTTGATTCTATTCAACAGGTGTTTGTTTGTTGCTATGTGTTAGTGTGACTGTTTTGGAGAATTATTTTAGTTTTTTTTAATGATGACTCTAGTCCAAAGAGTCTTTGTTTTTTTGTAGTCCCTTCGTTTTATTTGTAGTTTTTTAATGAATTTTAAAAAGTATTTTTTTTTGTTGTTGTTTAGTTTTTTTAACGTTTTTTTTTTTAGGTCAGGCAGGAGAAACGAGAGCTGTCCAGTTCTTTCTCTTTCTTTATCACTAAGAAACTCTTAATTCCTTTTTATTTATTTTTTACTTTGTAGGCTATTATTCAGTCATATATAACATATAAAACATAATCAGGTCTTTTACATCTAACAGACACCCCCTCCCAACACCCACCTCCCACCCCCCAACCCTTAACCAGAAAGGAGCAACCGCACAGGAAAAAATGAAGAGACCACTCCAAATGTTCAGTGTCTCTCGTTTTACTATTTATAGGCATATGTTTGAGTAGAATGAACATTTTAGTTTTATAATATAAACTACTGACAACATTTCTACCAAATTCACAATAAACGTTGTCATTGTATGTGGAGGCTTTATTCTTCAATCGAAATCAGTTAAAACAAATAGGAAAACATTGGCCTATTAACAACAATGATTCAACTTAATCTTAACACCTCTACACTGGTAACATGCCCAACTTGAAGAGACATTTTTCTATCCTATACTGTCTCAATAATTAGTTAAAATGGATTATTAGATTGTATTATTATTATTATTTTTTTTTTAACCTTTATTTCTACAGGTAAATCCCATTGAGACCGAAGACTCTTTTGCAAGGGAGACCTGTTTTCCTTTCCCACGTTACCATTCACACACACATTCATACACCGATAGCAGCAGGCTAACTATCGACATTCACACGAGGCAAGGTGGGTGAAGTGTCTTGCCCAAGGACACAACAACCATGACACAGGTGGCAGGGCGGGGATCGAACCTCCAACCCTTTGATCATCAGCCGACCCGCTCTACCACCTGAGCCACAGTCGCCCCATATTCATCTATCTATCTATCTATCTATCTATCTATCTATCTATCTATCTATCTATCAAATATAAAAAAAAATTATTAAAAAAATTATTAAAAAAAAATACTACAAAAATTATTTAAAAAAAGTATTAGAAAAATTATTAAAAAAAAATATTAAAAAAATTATTAAAACAATTATTAAAAAAAAATTATTACAAAAATTATAAAAAAAAAAAAGTATTACAAAAATTATTAAAAAAATTATAAAAAAATTATTTTAAAAATTATTAAAAAAAAATACTACAAAAAATATTTAAAAAAAGTATTAGAAAAATTATAAAAAAAAATTGTTAAAAAATGTATTAAAAAAATTATTAAAAAAAATTATTACAAAAATTATAAAAAAAAAAGTATTACAAAAATTATTTAAAAAATTATTTAAAAAAATTATAAAAAAAAAGTCTACAAAAATTATTTTAAAAAAATTATTAAAAAAAATATTTAAAAAAAATATTACAAAAATTATTTAAAAAAAAGTATTACAAAAAGTATTACAAAAAATATTTAAAAAAATTATTTAAAAAATTATTAAAAAAATTATTAAAAGAATTATCAAAAAAATTATTTAAAAAAAATATAAAAAAAAAATATTAAAAAAAATATTAAAAACATTCTTGTCTTGTGTCATTGCAGAGCGAGCGACGTACGTGGGCCAGCGGTTGTGTTTTGTGGTGTTTCCTCAGTTCGACCCGATCGAGATCATTGAAATCCCCCCAGAGTTACGTCGCCGCCGGTCCTCAGGCAGAGGAACCCTGGCCGGCCGTTTTTAAAACTTTTTTTTATTATATATGATATGATTTTTTTTTGATATAGGCCTATGAAGATTTTTTTTTTTTTTTTTTTTTTTAATATATGAATTTTTTTTCTCCTTTTTTTTGAATACATGAAGATTTTTTTTTTTTTTTTTTTTTTTTAATATATGATTTTTTTTCTTCTTTTTTTGAATATATGAAGATTTTTTTTTTTTTTTTTTTTTGGGGGGTTTTTAAATCCAGACTTTTCTTCAGACCTTTTTCCCTCTGAGACTCTGGTTTTTCTCTGCAGTCAACTGGAGACGCCTGTTCTTCTTCTACGCTTTTTTCATTGCTACTAAGTCGTCAAACCCTTTTAATACCGTTTTTTTGGACCCTTGAAGCCTAATTTTTTGTGGGACACAAACCTCAGTCATTTAACTGGTTAATTCAACCGATTAATTAAATTAATTCGTTTAAGTTGTTAAACTAAAATATAGAATTAAAAAAATTAATAAAAACAAAAAAATACTTTTCATTCCAGGCTGGTGCCCTTGATCTTTTGATCTTTTAATTTAAATTTTTTTAAGTGGGAATCTGATTCAATTTATATTTTATGTGTCTGATGTTAACATATGCATGTGTGTGTGTGTGTGTGTCTACGTATACCTGTGTGTGTGTGTGTGTGTGTGTGTGTGTGTGTGTGTGCTTTAATATTTTTGGAATTGGGACACAGCGTTATACATTCCCACAGTTTATACTGTATGTTACATTCTTCATATTTGTTTAACCTTTGTTTGAGTCCAGCTGACTATTTTAATATTTTTTGTTACAATTTAAATATATATTATTAATACATGTACCGGTAATTTTTTTTTAAAGAATTTGTAGATTTTGGTTTTCCTGGTCACTTGTATGAATGTCTCTGTCATTTTTTTCTCAATATATCTGACATTTCACCCCCAAAAAACAAGTCAAAAATGATTTAAATATGATAAACGAAATTATCTCTTAATCAGCGAAGATTATATTTTCTTACTCATCTTAGAAACTGTTTTTCTTGATTGTCTGCTTTCTCAAAAACTGTAAAAAAAAAAATGCTTATTTTTCTAACCGATATTTTTAGATGCCTTACGACTTACGTAGTCGACTTTATAGTATTTCTACCTTTTCATAGACTTAACAAGGAAGATTTATTCTGTTGAATAAATAAAATGTAAAATAAGTTTAAACCCAGGTTGCTCTTGTTTCCACACACTATGGAAAAATATTAAAGGCACGGGAAATAAAAAAAATTAGGAGGACATTTTTATTTATGATGCACTTTGAGAATATGGGTTACGTTCCGAATCACATACTCTTTCTTTTTTCTATTCTACACACTACATCCGACGATAAAAATAATCTAGTTAGGATGCAGTAGGGATACTATTGGGACATACTTTACTCTCTTATTTCATCATAACATTGCGCCTTGATCTTGCCTCTTGCTTTTATATCCGTCGCATACGGAGGCTTCGTCGTTGTGACGTCACTTCACATGCGCATTGGATTGTGGGTCAGAATCACCCAAATAGGCTGCAGTTTTCAACACTAACAATCTTGGCCGCATGAAGTAGGACATCCTGGTACTTCTAACCATCCTAAATCTGGCCACAAGAATCGGGACATCCTAAATCTTTTTTCTACATACTATATAGTAGAAAGTATGCGATTCGGAACGCAACCATGGTTGAAATTTTGAGAATAAAGAGGGAATTCAATATCGAGAAAATAAAAGGTAAGGGCCCATCCTGTGTCCACCTACTGTCTTTTTTCGGAGCGCAAGCGTCTTTTTTCAATTGATTCCCGACTATATACATGTTGAATATGTAGGAGGGAGGATGTTAGTAGGGTTTTTTTTTTTTTTTTTTTTAAGATTTTTTTTTGGCATTGTTATGCTTTATTGATATTGTAGAGACAGAGGTGAAATGGGGCAGAGAGGGGAGTGACATGCAGAGAACGACCGCGGGCTGGAATCGAACCCGGGTCCGCTGCTGGCCGAGGCCCATGGGGGGGGGGGGGACGCCCTACCAACTGAGCTAAGGGCGCCCCCGTTAGTAGGGCTTTTAGTATATAGTATATACTGTACATGTTGAGTATGTCGGAGGGAGGATGTTAGTAGGGCTTTTAGTATATAGTATATACATGTTGAGTATGTAGGAGGGAGGACGTTAGTAGGGCTTTTAGTATATAGTATATACATGTTGAGTATGTAGGAGGGAGGACGTTAGTAGGGCTTTTAATATATAGTATACACATGTTGAGTATGTCGGAGGAGGACGTTAGTAGGGCTTTTAGTATATAGTATATACATGTTGAGTATGTAGGAGGGAGGACGTTAGTAGGGCTTTTAGTATATAGTATATACATGTTGAGTAGTAGGAGGGAGGACGTTAGTAGGGCTTTTACAACACAGCCGTAGACTTTTTTTTCTTCTCTATATTGAATTACTTTTTTAATCTCGAAATTTCTACTTTATTCTCGAAGTGAATAATAAAAAATAAATAAACTTCCTCCCCTCATTTATTTTCTTCCCTGTGGCCCTTACACGGGGGTGGTAGGATGGCCTAGAGGTAAGGTGGCCGACCAGTAACCATGAGGTCGCTGGTTCGATCCCCGGCACCAGACAGGAGGGCGTTAGTTGTAAAACTAGCAGAGGCTGTCTACGGTGCCCACCATCTCTACCATTGTGTCCTTGAGCAAGACACTTAACCCCAAAACTGCTCCAGGGGCGCTGTACTGCGGCTGACCCTGCGCTCTGACCCCCTCCGAAGTGTGGTAACTTGAGAGGGGAGATGCGAAAAGACGAATTTCAATGTGCCTCGTGTACAACTGACAAATAAAGATAACTTAACTTAACTCTTCTCTTTCACAGACACTGTAAATTATTTGTAAAGCATCCGGTGTTGACAACAGGATCATTACAGGAAATGTTAACTTTGATGTATTCTAGAGCACTTTTGCTTTTTTTTGTTTGTTTTTTTGTAAAAATTAGAAAAATAACTTTAGTAGCTCAATAAATAAATGGTGAATGAATCTGATGTTGTTTTTGTTGTTGAAATGCTTTTTTGTGGTTGAATGTTCTATATAGCATGGTGTTAAGTCGATAAAACTATTTTGGCAGATCAGTTTAAACATATTACAAGCTATTACATCTACGGTGCCCCATCTCTACCATTGTGTCCTTGAGCAAGACACTTAACCCCCAAACTGCTCCAGGGGCGCTGTACTATGGCTGACCCTGCGCTCTGACCCCCTCTGGAGTGTGTCTGTCTGTCTGTCTGTCTGTCTGTCTGTCTGTCTGTCTGTCTGTCTGTCTGTCTGTCTGTCTGTCTGTCTGTCTGTCTGTGTGTGTCTGTACTATGGCTGACCCTGCGCTCTGACCCCCTCTGGAGTGTGGGAACTTGAGAGGGATATGAGAAAGACACATTTCAATATAACCATTGACTATGACTTACACATTGACTATGTAAGTATATATAAAAATGACAAATAGAGACAGAGATATTGAGATATTGATAGACGTATCAATATTTATAAATACACATATCTATATTCATAAAAAGAAAATGTGATATAATAATAATTACAGCAATGTTAAAAAAAACTGTGCTTTAATGCTGCTGGGAAGTGACTTCAAGGTTTAGCCAGATTTGGTGCATGCATTGCATAAATATAATGCAATGCCCGGCTCTTGGTCACAACAAATATGGAGACACAGAGAGGTTTAAGGGTTTAACAAAGTAATGTATTGTTAACAAAAGGATAGATAATAGTGTTCCCAGTTGGCCATGACGTGTGCCAATATGTAAAATGTCTAAAAAAAAATCTATTACTGCACTTTTTTATAATCCATTGTCAATGCCATTTAATAAAGCATTTAGTTAGATGGTTTGTTGGTGCAGATCTACATGTTTCTTGATCTATGACGGCGTGATGACGTAGCAGGCCAAACAGGAAGTAAAAACAGCACGCCTAATTTTTTTCCTTCCTCCACGTGTGTGTTTGGTAACAGTCAACAATAAATGCCGGTGAGTTTATTTTATAACCATTTCATCAATAACCACGTTTGCTAACAGTTGCCTAGCAGTTATATAAATGGCTAGTTTGAGCTCTCGTAATGTTGTTGTCTTATATATTTCCTTCGCCAAAATGCGGTCAGAAAAATCGCAATTTAAAAGTGTTTCGCTTGTCATTTTGCGTTCAGACGTGACAGATACTAAATTATATATTTCGACGAATCTTAAATGTTCTTTGGACATTTCGGCATACTTAGAAAGCTTTAATTGTTATTAACTTTCAGTAAAATCCTTATTTATTGACGCCTCACCGCTACAGTTAGCCCAACCGACATGCACCAATATCTACATTAAGAAGTGGTTATATAAGTTAAAATTGTTTGTGTTATACGTGTGGTATGGTGTGGTAATTCTGACCCAGACCGAATAGGAAATTAGACACAATCAAAGTGTTTAGTTATAGATTAGTTGGTGAGTTAAATGAGCGCTTTGCCTGAATAGCGAAAGCCGCGTTTAATCAGTTGTTTTTTGACAGGAGTTTGGCGTGGGGGCGTTTATGTAATAAGACGAGGCGTCAAGTCCATAATACAGCTCTGGAAAAAATTAAGAGACCACTGCAAATATTCAGTGCCTCTCGTTTGACTATTTATAGGCATATGGTTGAGTAGAATGAACATTTTGGTTTTATTCTACTAACTACGGACAAACATTTCTACCAAATTCCCCCAAAAAATTGTCATTAAGAGCATTTCCATTAAGTAGAGATGAAGATTTAAGAAAAATCCAGACCTGCTTAGATAATAATACAAGTGTGCAATGTTACAGTATAGCACTCGATTTTGTCAGAATTTCTTGTTTTATATTTATTTTTTCGAATTTTCTACATTTTCAGTTTGACAGTTTTTATTCCAAACTGATTATGTAATAGTTCTTAAAGATGACGTTTATAATACTATGTTTATTTTTAATCCTAATTTAAATTTTTTAAATTTTGCCATACATCCATTAAAGGTGCAGTGTGTAATATGACATCATCAAGAAAGTTCTACAAAGTTCTAGAATGCAACGCTCCCTGGGTAACCCCACCCCTTTCGAATAATAACAGAAGCTACAGTGGCCTTCAAGGACAAGAACCATTCTAAATGTTAAACAATGCACCTGATGACATTCCAACTATGACACTTTCAAGATGGCGGCACTAGGCCTTGGTCCAAAATATGCAGAAATATGGACATATATGAGACCCTTTCTAAGGGAAAAAATAATAATTCAAAACATTTTTTTCGGCTATTATGCAATAAATTAAATGTACTTATGGATATTATAATTACTTTCTACAAAATCTGCTAGGAAATAAAACCCAAAATTCTACACACTGCAGGTTTAATGTGAATGTGATTCTTGTTGTTCTGAGTTTGTACCTTCATTGGTTGAATGCACTTAATGGAAGTCGCTTTCGATAAAAGGGCGTCAGCTAAATAAACTGTAATAATGTATGTATTGTTATCTCAATAGGATCTGTGAAGCTCCAGGGTGCAGGGTGTCTAGAGAGTGTTTTTTACCCCAGAATGGCGCTAGGCGGGCGGCTAAGCTTCACCAACATCACGGCCCTGGCTCCGATGGTGCGGGTCGGCACGCTGCCTATGAGGCTGCTGGCACTGGACTATGGAGCGGACGCAGTTTACTCAGAGGTGAGGGGGCTTCTGAATCATTCATATTTTTATTTATTTTTTAAAGGCATTTTCAAGCTTTATTAGACAGTACAGAGTACAGAGTAGAGAGGGGAGAGAGAGAGAGAGAGAGAGAGAGAGAGAGAGAGAGAGAGAGAGAGAGAGAGAGAGAGAGGAGAGAGAGAGAGAGAGAGAGAGAGAGAGAGAGAGAGAGAGAGAGAGAGAGAGAGAGAGAGAGAGAGAGAGAGAGAGAGAGAGAAGAGAGAGAGAGAGAGAGAGAGAGAGAGAGAGAGAGAGAGAGAGAGAGAGAGAGAGAGAGAGAGAGAGAGAGAGAGAGAGAGAGAGAGAGAGAGAGAGAGAGAGAGAGAGAGAGAGAGAGAGAGAGAGAGAGGAAGAGAGAGAGATTCTAATAGTTTTCTGTGTCTACATTTCCTTCTTCTTGACATTGATGTGAACTCTCTCTCTGTGTTTCAGGAGCTAATAGATATTAAAATGGTCCAGTGTCACCGGGTCGTCAATGGTAAGATCAAGCTCACACACACACTTTAACTTTCACACTATGGCTGTTTTGATTTAATAATCATTTGTACATTTACAAAAATATTATTTCTCATCTGTGTGTGTCTGTCTGTCTCCCTCCCTCCCTCTCTCCCTCCCTCCCTGTCTCTCTCTCTTTTCTCTGCCTGTCTGTCTACCAGAGGTTCTGCAGACTGTAGACTTCGTGGCGCCTGATGATCGCGTGATGTTCAGAACGTGTGAGAAGGAAAAGGACAGAATCGTCTTTCAGATGGTGAGACGTGTGTGTGTGTGTGTGTGTGTGTGTGTGTGTGTGTGTGTGTGTGTGTGTGTGTGTGTTTCTGAGTGAGTGTGTGTGTGTCAGCATGGGTGTTTCTGCGTGAGAGTGAGTGTGTGTGTCAGTGAGCGTGTGTGTGTGTGTTAAACATACAGTAGATATTTCCCTCATCGTTTAGCAGATTCTTAACACACACTTTTCTGCTTTTAATATTTAAGTCAAGTCAACACACACACACACACACACACACACACACACACACGATAAATAATTCTAGATTCTTTCCGTCTTTTCTTATTTTCTCTAGGGAACCGCCGACCCAGACAGAGCGCTGACCGTGGCACGGCTGGTGTAAGTTCACTGCTCCATCCATGAGTCTTTAGTCCATACTGTGTGTGCACTGAAAAAAATCCAGTGTTAATACTTATTAACACTGGATTATATTTTTAAAACGCGTCTTAAAACCCATTTTTACTCCTTGGCTTTCAACCCAGCATGAGACCTTAATTTTGTTTTAGTGTCCTATGGTGTATTTTATTCATTGTGCTTATTAGTTTTTTTTATTTATTTATTTTTTTAAATTGTTTTTTCTGAATTTTAAATTGTTGTTTTGCTTTTAAATTGTTTTACCTGCATTATGTACAGCACTTTGTTTCAGCTGTGGTTGTTTTAAAGGGCTATAAATAAAGTTGAGTTGAGTTGAGAATACACAGCCTAGGCTCTGTAAACCTGTTACTAGCTACCGTGGGCCCCTTGGTTTACATACCTTTTGTTTACATACCAGTTTACAAAGCCTATAAGATGTATATTAACACAGCACACACACACAGTACAGACAGGTAGTGGATCATGAGGAGATATTCACTGATTTTGACAACAAGTGTTCTACAGAATCACTGACTGCACCTTTTAAGCTCATCAGTAAAAATGTTTCTAAAACTAATCATACCTGGTTAATATTATTAATATATTATTATAATTATAATTCCTGTTAAAGGCCTACTTCACCGGTTGGAATATGAAGGTGTATTGAACTCGGAGATCCTATGAAGTAGCACAGAAAGAGAAATGTAGGGTTAGACAGTGAGACCATAAAACACTCTTTCTGCCTTTTCTCAGGCTAGGATGATCCGATTTCAAAAATTTTTTGCACATTTATACTACATAGGATCTCCGAGTTCAATACACCTTCATATTCCAACCGGTGAAGTAGGCCTTTAATATAACCTGATGTGTTGTGTTCGTACAGGGAGAAGGATGTTGCTGCTATAGATGTGAACATGGGCTGTCCAAAGGAATACTCTACTAAGGTTAGTTGACTACATACACTGTGTAGAATATATACATGTTTATATACACACACACACACCACACACACACACACACACACACACACACACACACACACACACACACACACACACACACACACACACATACACACAGACACATTTTCAAAATGCATTTTCTTTAATTGTTTCAGGGTGGGATGGGAGCAGCTCTTCTGTCACATCCAGACAAGATCGAGGCCGTGAGTACCAGCAATCTCTGTTTCTTTCATTGATTGATTTATTGAATAGATTTATTTCAGACGTATCAAATAAATATCAAACATAACAAAATGAAAAGCCCGAAAAAATTAAATAAACAAAAATTGTTAAAATTACATATAAAATTCTATTGATATGCGTGAAAAGGAGTAGGGGTGGCAGTGGCGAAGTGGTAGGGAGTTCGCCTCTGGTGTGCAGGGTCGGAGGTTCGATCCCCCGTCTCCCCGCCACATGTCCAAGTGTCCCTGGGCAAGACACTGAACCCCGAATTGCTCCCGATAGTTAGCTTAGTTAACTTAGCACCCTAGTGCTAAGCCTACCCTGCGTGGTAGCTGCTGCTATCGGTGTATGAATGTGTGTGTGACTGGGTGAATGTGTACAAAACAATGTAAAGCGCTTTGGGTCTGTGAATAACGGAGATAAAGCGCTATATAAGTCCATTTACCAGGAAGAAGTATAAAACATTTTTAAAGTTGTTAAATTATATGTAAAGAGGATGTTTCCCTGTGTGAATGAAATAACATGGCCACCACTATATTTATTCTACCATTGATGATATTTTTATTTCTCATTATTAAATTATTTCATGAACCTTTTCCCGTAGATCCTAAAGAAACTGGTCTCAGGCGTCTCCATTCCCGTCACCTGTAAAATCCGAATCCTGCCGTCGGTAAGAAGATTTTTTTATTCTTAACTTAAAGCTGGGAGTCAGCAATTCTTGAGAATGCTTGTTTGTCAAAATCACTTGTTGTCATGTTAATACACAGCCTAGACTCTGTAACAGGCATGTAAACAAAGGTATGTGGACAAAAAGAGGCCCTATCACAGCTAGCAACATGCCACAGTACAGACAGGTAGCAAACAGAATGAGATCATGAGGAGATATTCACTGATTTTGACAAAAAAAAAAATCGACAACAAACGTTCTCCAGAATCACTGACTACACCTTTTAACTATTCCTCATTGTAAAAACATTATTGGAACATTAAACATTATAATCAGAATAAGGATCCCTTTTATAACATCTTATTGTACAGTACACAAGAGTAAAATTTAGAGCTGCAACGATTAATCGAAGAATCGATGATTAATCGATTATTAAAATAATCGACAACTATTTTGATAATCGATTAATCGTTTTGAGTAATTTTTTAATAAAAAATTTCCAAATTCTCTGATTTCAGCTTCTCAAATGTGAATATTTTCTGGTTTCTTTAATCCCGTTATGACAGTAAACTGAAATATCTGTGTGTTTTGGACATAACAATACATTTGAGGACCTCAACATGGGCTTTGGAAAATTTATCAACATTTTTCACCATTTTCTGACATTTTACGGACCAAAACACTAATCGATTAATAATCGAGAAAATAATCGACAGATTAATCGATTATCAAAATAATCGTTAGCTGCAGCCCTAGTAAAATTACTCTCACAATACATTTTTATTTTGTGCATTTTTTTCATGTTTGTTCTTCTTCGTTGGTCTCAGTTGGAGGACACGGTGAGTTTGGTTCAGAGGATCGAGAAAACTGGAGTGGCTGCGGTCGCTGTTCACGGCAGGTAAAAAGCTGATACAGAAGTTGTGTGTGTGTGTGTGTGTGTGTGTGTGTGTGTGTGTGTGTGTGTGAAACTATACTTATATGTCTGTATGTATGGGCCATTGTAATGAAATGCAATATCTCTTGAACATGTTTTGTTAACAATAGATTGATATATGTGTTTGGTTGTGTGTGTCTTTCTGTTGTCTGTCTGTGTCTGGTGTGTGTGTGTGTGAGACAGTGTGTGTTTGTCTGTCTGTCTGTCTGTGTGTCTCTGTTACCTGTTGTGGTGGGTAGTTGTGTAGTTGTACGAACAGTAGAAAGTGGATGAACTGTCCGTCTGTAGCGTAGTGTGTTTGTGTGGGTGTGTGTCTTTCTCTGTTTGTGTGTGTGTGAGCTTGTGTTGTGTGTGTGTGTGTGTGTGTGTCTCTCTCTCACTCTCTGTCTGTCTCTCTCTCTCTCTCCCTGTCTGTATGTCTGTCTGTCTCTCTCTCCCTGTCTCTCTCTCTCCCTCTCTGTCTCTCTCCCTGTCTGTCTGTGTTTCTATAGTAACATGTGTTTGTTGTTGTGTAGGATGAAGGAGGAGCGTCCGCGTCACCCTCTTCACTGTGATTACATCCAGGCCGTCGCTAAGGCCGTATCCATCCCCGTTATCGCCAAGTAAGAATACAATATAAGTAAATTGCCTTCTTATATTGTACACAAAACTTTGATCTCCTGGCTTTTTAATCAAAAGATGAAATGTTGTATTTTCTCTTCATGCTCGGGTTAGCTCATATTCTTCTTCTCTCAAAGATAATGTCAGAGAATCATCATGGTCATTAAGTGAAGTCTTGGGGCGTGTCCAAAATCCAAGATGGCAGCATGTTAGTCTTTGTTTGTCTGTGTCCTACAGTTTTAAGTGATTTTTTACTCTAAATTTTATTTTTATAATCCTTTTTTTTAAATGTAAAGGCCATTCTGTCAAACCCCCTACATCCTCTACATGCAGAGTTTGGACTCCTGCCACTAGGAAGGAGATATACTTACAGTAAGAGGGCCAAGACAAACAGATATCTAAAATCATTTGTTCCCTCAGCTGTTGGCTTCCTAAACAAATTAGGGCAGTAGCTTTGTCTTTCTTAAGCAATGTAAATGATCATATTCCATGATGTCTCCCATATGTTTTTATGCTTTAATGTTTTTTATATTCTGTGTTTTGTATTTAGTATGATTATTTGTTTGTTGTGTGACGTTGTGTTTCTACTACTGAATGCAGAACAAATTGCCCCTCGGGGACAATAAAGATTTATCAAATCAAATATCGACGGCATATATATCAAAACATGTTTAAAGGCGCTTCAAGGAACTTTTAGTTTGTGTTAATTCTAGAACCTACTATTTTGTATTGAATTTTCTACAGCACTTTGGTCAACTGATGCTGTTTTTTAAATGTGCTATAGAAATACATTTGATTTTGACTGTGACTCTGTTATTCCCCCCCTAACCCAGCGGCTAGATAAGCCAAATGATATTGGTAAAACAGGAGCCTTTCTAAAAAAAAAAATGTCCTGCCATTGTTTAAGTAGTGTTTTGTTTTCACCCATGCCGTGCACCATTGTTTTGTTCTGTTATTATTTGAATGTTGTGCTCCATAACATGTACTATGGTCGAGAGCCATAAATAAAAAAGTAACTCATACCCGTCTCTGTTTTCCCCTCTCCCTAGCGGAGGCTCTCTGGACCTGGTGAAGACTCACGCAGACATAGAAGTGTTCAGGAAGGCGACTGGCTGTGTGTCGGCCATGTTGGCTCGAGCTGCGATGTACAACCCCTCAGTGTTCTGTGCCCAGGGCCCTCTGCCTCTGGAGACCGTCATGGAGGACTACCTCAAATATGTGAGATTATTATTTATTTTTTCTTTTTATTTTTCTTTTTCTTTTTCTTTTTCTTTTTCTTTTTCTTTTTCTTTTTCTTTTTCTTTTTATTTTTATTTTATTTTTATTTTTATTTTTATTTTTATTTTTATTTTTATTTTATTTTTTGTTTTTATTTAAATTCAATTTATTAATTGATTTTATTTCCTTTTTTTCTTTTAATTAATTCAGTTCTTTTAGTTTAATGTATTCAAATGCCATCCTTAAATCTTAGAACATTTTAAATATGCATAAAATTGGAAGATTAAAAAAAAAAAAAAGATTAATACATTTTTAATATAATTTATATACATGGAAAAACATGGAATATGGATTTTTTTTTTACAAAGAAAATGTATTAAAAATGTTTTCAATGAAATACATTTTAAATGTTTTAAAATAAAGAATTCCTTTTCCTATTGTTTTCACACTTTGCTCTGAGAAAGCAGTAGATTCAGACTGACTGTATATCTGTGTGTGTTTCTTTTTGTGTGTCTGTGTGTCTGTGTGTCTGTCTGTCTGTCTGTCTGTCTGTCTGTCTGTCTGTCTGTCTGTCTGTCTGTCTGTCTGTCTGTCTGTCTGTCTGTCTGTCTAGGCTATCCGGTACGAGAACAATGCCTTCAACACTAAGTACTGTCTGTGTCAGATGCTCCGAGACAAAGTGGAATCTCCTCTGGGCAAAAAGCTGCAAGCCGCACAGACCACCGCTGAGATAAGGTGTGTTTCATAATTATGATATTTGAAAAAAATAAAAATAAACAGGCCTTGAAATGGTTTGGAATTAACAGGATGTTTTGGATTGACACAGTTGTTCAAAACATGTTCAACATACACATAGACATAAACACACTTTAGTTTAATCTGGTTTATTTGACTCCAGAAGGTTTCAAGAAGCAGGTTTAGTGTGGTGTTTTATTCAATAGCAGCTTTTTTTAAATCAGTGAATATCTCCTTGCGCTTAAATAAAATCCATTGTTAATACACAGCCTAGGCTCTGTAAACTGGTATGTAAACATAAGGGACCCACCTTAGCTAGCAACATGCCTGTTTACAGAGCCGAGAGCTAAGAGTTTACTAACATTTTTAATTTTATTTAAATGTTCTATTTCTATTCATTCTTCATGCTTTTCTGATGTGTATTTATTTATTTATGTATTTTAATCTTGCCCCTGTAAAGCACTTTGAATGGCCTTGTGTCTGAATTGTGCTATAGAAATAAACTTGCCTTGCCTTGCCTAAATAATTTAAAGAAGTTACGGTGGTCTTCAAGGACAAGAAACTAGCTAGATAGATAGATGTATAGATAGATAGATAGATAGATAGATAGATAGATAGATAGATAGAGAGGTGGATAGATGGATAGATAGATAGAGAGGTGGATAGATGGATAGATGAGAGATATATAGATAGGTGTATGGATAGATAGATAGATAGATAGATAGATAGATAGATAGATAGATAGATAGATAGATGTATGGATAGATGGATGTATAGATAGATAGATAGATGTATAGATAGATAGATAGATAGATAGATAGATAGATAGATAGATAGATAGATAGATATATGTATGGGTAGATAGATAGATGGATAGATAGATAGATGGGTAGATGGATGGATGGATGGATAGATAGATAGATAGATAGATAGATAGATAGATAGATATATGTATGGGTAGATAGATAGATAGGTAGGTAGGTAGATAGATGGGTAGATAGATATATGTAAGGGTAGATAGATAGATGGGTAGATAGATGGATTGATAGATATATGTATGGGTAGATAGATAGATAGATAGGTAGGTAGATAGATGGGTAGATAGATGGATGGATAGATAGATGTATGGGTAGATAGATAGATAGATAGATAGATGGATGGATGGATGGATGGATGGATAGATAGATAGATAGATAGATAGATAGATAGATAGATAGATAGATAGATAGATAGATAGATAGACAGACAGACAGATAGAAATGTTGTAAAATGTTGTTTGTGTATTCTCTGTGTTGCAGTGCTGCGTACGGTTTGACAGACAGACAGCTAGATAGATAGATAGATAGATAGATAGACAGACAGACAGACAGATGGATAGATGTATGGGTAGATATATAGACAGATAGATAGATAGATAGATGGATAGATAGATATAAATGTTGTAACATGTTGTTTGTGTATTCCCTGTGTTGCAGTGCTGCGTACGGTTTGCAGGATTTCTTCAGGCAGACCTCAGATCAGCTGCAGAGGGTAGATAGATAGATAGATAGATAGATAGATAGATAGATAGATGTATGGATAGATAGATAGATAGATAGATAGATAGATAGATAGATAGACAGACAGACAGACGGGTAGATAGATGGATGGATAGATAGATAGATAGATAGATAGATAGATAGATAGATAGATAGATAGATAGATAGATGGATATAAATGTTGTAAAATGTTGTGTGTGTATCCTCTGTGTTGCAGTGCTGCGTACGGTTTGCAGGATTTCTTCAGGCAGACCTCAGATCAGCTGCAGAGCCGGAGAGACGCGCTGCAGACCGACAGCCCATCACAGCAGCCCGTCACCGAGGGCAACCTGACCACCATGCCCGTCAAGTTTCAACGGTCAGTCTTTGATGTTATTTTATTGTACCTTATTTTTGTTATTTTAGATTTTTTTTTCTTTTTTTCTTTTTTTTAATCTATTTTTATTGTACCTTATTTACTTATTTTTATTGTACATTATTTTTACTTATTTTTATCTATTTTTATTGTACCTTATTTTAGGCCTGTACAGCACTTTGTCTCTGCTCTGGTTTGATGAAAGCGCTTTATAAATAAAGTTGGATTGGAGTCATCAGCTACCATGGCGTTAAAAAATTAAGCATTAAACCTGCAGTGTGTAGAATTTTTGGTTTTATTTCCTAGCAGATTTTGTAGAAAGTAATTAAAATACCCATAAGTACATTTAATTTAGTGCATAATAGCTGAAAAAAATGTTTTGAATTATTATTTTTTTCCCTTAGAAAGGGTCTCATATATGTCCATATTTCTGCATATTTTGGACCAAGGCCTAGTGCCGCCATCTTGAAAGTGTCATAGTTGGAATGTCATCAGATGCATTGTATAAAATTTAGAATTGTTCTTGTCCTTGAAGGCCACTGTAGCCTCTGTTATTATTCAAAAGGGTTGGGGTTACCCAGGGAGTGTTGCATTCTAGAACTTTGTAGAACTTCCTTGATGATGTCATATTACACACTGCACCTTTTTAAAGCAGTAAAACCAAGACCTGTCTCATCCACTTTATTAGGAAAAATAAAAGTGTTAACATTGGCTATGTGGTGTGCAAGGTTTTTTTTTACTGGGAGCTTTTTCTCAGCCGAGCTAAGGGTCTAAGGGCAGAGGGTGTTAGATAGATAGATAGATAGATAGATAGATAGATAGATAGATAGATAGATAAGGGCAGAGGGTGTCATACTGTATGGAATGTAAAGCCCACTGGGGAAAATGTCTATTTGTGATATTGGGCGATACAAATAAAACTGATTTTTGTGTGTGTGTGTGTGTGTGTTGCAGGAGAGAGTACACTCCTCACATTTCTCCTAAGATGTTCCTGTTGGAATGGGGCCGCAAGGAGAAACTGGACCAGCCCGTCTATGAAACCGTGAGGAAATATAAAACTGTATTAAAGCAGCTGTTAAAGGAATTATTTTAAACAACCTAAGTGTTTGCAATAATTAGAGTAGAGTCAGGCATCTTCAAGGCAGGCAAAGTTTTACTTGCAACAGCTGATAGCAAGGGTGCTCGAACAAGACGTCACACAAGCACGTCTGTGTGATCATCAGATTTGAGACCAAGTTTGAACAGAAATAGCAGAGGTTATATACAGACAAGAGACGTGTAGGCGTTTTTTTGTGTCCAGGTCTTGCATATCTGCGTGTCTGGGAAGAGTTGATACATTGTCACACATGGGGTGCAGAAAGTCCTTTGTCCTTGAACATACGCTGTGTGTTCACATCTTGTTGTGTGACGAGGCAGTTTTACTTATCAAGAAAAACATGTTTACCACAATGTTACAACAGAGTTCAATGTGAGGTGAAGAGAATGATAGCATTAATATGTTATACAATCATCACAGAGAAATAGATTTCGTTAACAGAAGCCTTGAGGAACTTTCAGTTTGTGTTAACTCTAGCGCCCCCCTTTGGATGAAAGTGATAGTGTTTTTACTACGCCAGCTGTTGTTCCTGGGTGAGCGTATACCCATGACAAAGGCATTAAGAAAGACTGTGTGTGTGTGTAAATATAGAAATTCTATATTTAATTTGCTTACTATATAAATCGGTATTTGGTGTCATGCATGACTGTGTTAACAGTGGGGGTGTGTGTGTGCGTGTGTGTGTGTGTGTGCGTGTGCGTGTGTGTGCGTGTGCGTGTGTGTGCGTGTGTGTGTGTGTGTGTGTGTGTGTGTGTAACAGGTTCAGCGTTCTCAGGATCGATCCTTTCAGTCCACTCTCACTTTAGCGGAGAAGAAATACAGATCTACACTGTGGTCAGTCTCACTCACTCACTCACTCACTCACTCACTCACTCACTCACTCACTCACTCACTCACTCCTTCACTCACTCACTCACTCACTCACAGAGACACTCACTCACTCACAGAGACACTCACTCACTCACTCACTCACTCACTCACAGAGACACTCACTCACTCACTCACTCACTCACTCACTCACTCACTCACTCACTCACTCACTCACTCACTCACTCACTCACAGAGACACTAACTAACTCACTCACTCACTCACTCACAGAGACACTCACTCACTCACTCACTCACTCACTCACTCACTCACTCACTCACTCACACTCACTCACTCACTCACTCACTCACTCACTCACTCCTTCACTCACTCACTCACTCACTCACAGAGACACGCACTCACTCACAGAGAACACTCACATCACTCACTCACTCACTCACTCACTCACAACACTCACTCATCACTCACTCACTCACTCACTCACTCACTCACTCACTCTCACACATCCACTGCTTTCACCTAACCCTAACCCTGTCATAAACTTATCATCATCATAATTTTTTTCATTTTTAAATAATTTTTTAAGGGAGAAGTCTAAAAAGTCTATTGTGCACAGTGTTGTTGATAACTTCACGATAGTAAAGCTCCCTCTCTCTCACTACACTTCTTCACACACTCACTCACTCACTCACTCACTCACTCACTCACTCACTCACTCACTCACTCACTCACTCACTCACTCACTCACTCACTCACTCACTCACTCACTCACAGTGTTGTTGATAACTTCATGATAGTCAATCTCTCTCTCTCTCTCTCTCTCTCTCTCTCTCTGTCTCTCTCACTCTACACTTCTTCACATACACACACACACACACACACTCTTATGCAAATCCATGGACATACACACCCTCAATTCAATTCAACACTCGCACACAAACTGCTTTCATGTAACTATATATATATATATTTTTTTCCCCAGGGAGAAATCCAAAAAGTCAGCAGAGCAGGCGGCGGCCATTGTGTGCCTGCGTGTGCACGGTGTCCCTGAAGGCCTCATCGGAGAGGAAGACTCCGGGCTCATCTGTAAGAGGAAGAGGGACAACGGCAAGACAGATAACAACGCTGATGCTACTGAAAACAACAACAAACGCCTCGTGACAGAAGCCCATTCAAATAGCAACGGAGACACACACAAACACACAGACACGCTTGTTTTGAATGAATGAATGAAATGAATGAATGAATGAATGAAAACCTTTATTTATACAAACTCGAAAGGCATTGAGGTTCCCCTCATTTACAACGCCGACGAGCGCGAGTTTTGGGTGAAGGCAAAAGTTAACGGACATTTAAAATCACTATAAACTAATTTCATGGGTCATTTTGTCATCTTCCCACCAAAATATAAATGTATTTTAATTTGTTTTTTTTAGGTGGAGTCAGTGATTCTGGAGAACGCTTGTTGTCAAAATCACCTTTCGGTCAAAATCTATCTGTGAATATCTCCTCATGATACGCTTACCTGTCTGTACTGTGTGTGTGCTGAAAATAAATCTGCTGTTTAGTATACAGCCTAGGCTCTGTAAACGGGTATGTTGTTAGCTATGGTTGGCTATGTTTTTTTTTTTTTTTACATACCAGTTTACAGAACCTAGGCTGTGCATTTACACTTGATTTATTTTCCAGCGCACACACAGTACAGACAGGTAGTGGATCATGAGGAGATATTCACTGATTTTGACAAAAAAGTGATTTTGACAACAAGCGTTCTCCAGAATCACTGACTACACCTTTTAAATATATCCGTGCGTTCCAAATCACAAACTTTTTCAGTTAACTATTCTCCATACTAAAGCATGCCGGCTTGCAACCTGCAGTATGTAAATTGGATGTAGTAGGACATCCGGGTATCTTTCCGCATACTTCATTTGAAATCATGTATTGTATTGGGACACCCTAAATCTTTTTCTGGCGTACTACATAGCATGTGAGTATGGCTGAGTTCGTAAAAAGCCCTACTAACGTCCTACACCTTCTAATTTTGACGTCAATTTGAGTATGTTGTGGTTGTGTATGCGAATTTGTGTAGGCGAGAAATGCCCGGATGAGTACTTACTTCCGGTAAGATTTTGTGTATGGATCGATAGGTTACTTTTCCTACTTAACAGCCCCACAATGCATTGCGTCTTTTTAAAAGACACGGAAAGTTTTTTTTAAAAAATTCTTTATTGCTTCTGTATACTTCAGTGTAAACGGTCCGACGAACCTCGCTTACACAATGGATGGTTAAGTAGACAGTATGTAGTATATACATGTTGAGTATGTAGGAGGGAGGACGTTAGTAGGGCTTTTACAACACAGCCCATGTATTGGGACATCCTACATCTTTTTCTGGTGTACTACATAGCATGGAAGTATAGATATTGGAATGCATGATATTTTTATTTTAAAACATTTAACTGAAATACTTGAGGTAAGCCACACATTTCGTTTTAATTTCGACCTCTGTGCCTTTTCAGAACAAGGTTGCGTTCCGAATCGCATACTCTTTCTTTTTTCTATTCTACATACTACATCCGACGATAAAAATAATCTAGTTAGGATGCAGTAGGCATTCTATTGGGACATACTTGTACTCTCTTATTTCATCATAACATTGCACCTTGATCTTGCCTCTTGCTTTTATATCTGTCGCATCCCCGTTTGTTTTCATATGGAGGCTTTGTCGATGTGACGTCACTTCACGTGCGCAATGGATTGTGGGTCAGAATCGCCCAAATAGGATGCAGTTTTCAACACTAACAATCTTGGCCGCATGAA
Source organism: Ammodytes dubius (assembly GCA_026122265.1). NCBI lineage: Eukaryota > Metazoa > Chordata > Actinopteri > Uranoscopiformes > Ammodytidae > Ammodytes > Ammodytes dubius. The sequence continues at coordinate 1,691,213 of CM047513.1, read as the reverse complement.
GTAGGACATCCGGGTACTTCTAACCATCCTAAATCTGGCCACAAGAATCAGGACATCCTAAATCTTTTTTCTACATACTATATAGTAGAAAGTATGCGATTCGGAACGCAACCAAAGTCTTTTTTTCATTTTTTTTCTTTGGGCTTTGAAGGCATCATGTGTCTGTCAGTCGACTGGTGTTGAATAAATGAGCTGGAACTGTAAATTGCATAAAACCCTTTTATTTGTTCCGATTTTGTCTTTTTCTTATTTATGTATAATCTATTAACACACACACACACTCTCAATCAGAACACACACACATCACACACACATCATGCACACACACATGCACACACCAACACACACACTCACTCACAAAGAACAGACAGACAGACACATAGACAGACAGCACCACGCACATACATGCACATGCACACACTCACTCACAAAGACAGACAGACACATAGACAGACACACTCACTCACTCCTCTCTCACACACACACACACACCAAACAAACCCATCAAACCACTCACTCACACACTCACACACACACACACATCGCTTGTTATATGCAAAACAAAAATAACTGATCTGCTATCAGTGCTTCAAAGAGAGGAAGCCACACTGTAAAAAAAAAGTTAAGACACTATTTACACACAACACATTCCTCTCTCTCCCCCTCTCTCTCTCTTCCTCTATGTCTCTCGCTCTATCCCTCTCTCTCTCTCTTCCTCTCGTCTCTCGCTCTATCCCGCTCCCTCTCTCTCTCTCTCACACCCTCTCCCTCTTTCGCTCTATCCCTCTCTCTCTCTCCTCTCTCATCCTCTCTCTCTCTCTCTACACCTCTCTCCTCTCTCTGTCACACACACACACACATCCAAATGCAATTATGTTTTACAAGAGGTTGCGGTGAGGATGTTGCAACCACGAGAGGGCGGTGTTGATCACGACACACACGCACCACACACACACACACACACACACACACAACAAACACACACACTTCATGTCTCGACAACATAAAATTGTAAAAAATAAACAAAAACACATGGTGGGACCAAAACTGTTGCATTCATGCGCTCTGTGTGTGTGTGTGTGTGTGCGTGCGTGCGTGCGTGCGTGCGTGGTGTGTGTGTGTGTGTGTGTGTGTGTGTGTGTGTGTGGTGTGTGTGTGTGTGTGTGTGTGTTGTGTGTGTGTGTGTGTGTGTGTGTGTGTGTGTGTGTGTGTGGTGTGTGTGTGTGTGTGAGAGAGCCGATAAAATAACTCTGGGGGGCGACGCCTTTAATTAAAAAAAAAGTCCAAAACTGAACCTGAGACCCGGTGACGCCCAGCTGTGACGTCAGCACGGGGCTGTTTCATGGTGCCTTCACGGACGCTGGGAGTAAAAGTAAAAACAAACGTTATATAACGCCACAGCCTGTTGTTGAACGATTGAAATGAAGACAAATGTGTATTGAGGAATAAGGAGCAATTAATATGTAGCCTTCATTCCCCACATCCTATCTATCTATCTATCTATCTATCTATCTATCTATCTATCTATCTATCTATCTATCTATCTATCTATCTATCTATCTATCTATCTATCTATCTATCTATCTATCTATCTATCTATCTATCTATCTATCTATGTAATGTGGGGAGTTAAGTGTCATGATAGTAAAGCATATGTAAAGGGTTATAGTCATATTTATCAATTCACATTAAGTTAATTTTCTAAGCATGAAGAGGGAAAAATCCTAACTGATATTTTTAGTAATTTATGCAAAAAAAAATAAAAAAAATAAAAGTTGCCTGCCTCAAAGTAGCCTATTTCCTATTTCAAAGGGGACGTCATTGTTATTTCCGAGTTTCCCTGGTGACCGTGAAGGCGTCGTGCGGATCAACCTGGAGGATAGTGACAAACTGCGCCGCTGATCAGAAAACACAGAAAAACTGCGCGTTCACGCTCCGATCGATAATGGGACGTTCGCGTTTCTGTCTCCCTGCGCATGCGCGACTTTATTGATCGTCTCGATGTCGCCTAGTAATTTTTTCCAAGTCGACATTTCTCTTGTTGTTGTTTCGAAAACTGGAGTTCTGCGCTCAAGCCGAAATGGAAGTGAGCGAGACAGCAGGTCAGTTGTAGGAAAAAAGACAGACGGGTCGGTTTGAGGGACATTTTTATTTCTGTTGTGTTTTGTTTTGGTGCGTTCACGCCG
>CM047513.1:1674027-1676527 GCA_026122265.1 Ammodytes dubius | reverse complement strand
GCCGCCGGAGCCCTGGGAACGCTACTGATGTCTAGCTACACGGGTAGGAAATATTTTTTTTATTTTTTATTTTATTTTTAAATTTTTAAATTTTAAATTTTAAATTTTAAATTTTAAATTTTAAATTTTAAATTTTAAATTTTAAATTTTAAATTTTAAATTTTTAAATTTAAATTTTAAATTTTAAATTTTAAATTTTAAATTTTAAATTTTAAATTTTAAATTTTAAATTTTTAATTTTTAATTTTTATTATTATTTTTAAATGTTTTAAACTTTTTTTTTTTTTTTTTTTTAATTTTTAAATTTTAAATTTTTCGTGCTGTATTAGACAGTGTGGAGGGAGAGGATTGAAGAAAAATTAAATATAGCTATGTATTTTTTTTAAATTTAATTTTAAAGATTATTTTATTTTTTATTTGTGCTTGTATTAGACAGTGTGGAGAGATCAAGTGGTATGTAGTGGTTAGAGCCATGGTCGTTCTCTGCATGTCATTCCCCTCTCTGACAATTTCATCTCTGTCTCTACACACTGTCTAATAAAGCATAAAAAGTGCCCCAAAAATATATTTAAATTTTTTTTTTTTTTTTTTTTTCGTGCTGTATTAGACAGTGTGGAGGGAGAGGATTGAAGAAGATTTTTTTTTTTTTTTTTATTATTTTTAAGATTATTAAATTTTTCTTTTGTGTTGTTATTAGACAGTGTGGAGAGACAGAGATCAGAAGAAAAAACATTCAAGGACACACAGATTTCTCTCATAATTTCTTATTATCTACATTATACAGAGCTGGACGTCCCCTCTCTGCCACATTTCATCTCAGTCTCTACAAGCTTTTTTTTTATTTATTTATTTTACTTTATTTTGTAAACAATTATAAAAAGTAAGAGGTGGTAGGACCAGAAAAGTTTTTTTTTAACTTCTTCCTATCCCTATTGAACATGAACTATATTATTTGAGTTATGTATTTGTTGTTTAGGATCCCATTTGTTTGTTTTTTTTAATTTATTATTCTCCTTTTTTATTGCTCAATTGTTTTATTTATGTTTGTATTATTATTATTTTTTAACCATGTTCAATAAAGACTAATAAAAAAAATAAAATAAAATAAAAGATGTAAAATAAAGCATAAAAAATGCCCCAAAAAAAATTCATGGCATTCTCCCCTAACTTCCTCCCTACTACACAGAGCTGGACGTGCCCTCTAAGACCAGGCGTACCTCTGGCAGTCAGCTGGGCCTCCAGGCCGGGGGCACGGGGGGCCAGGGAGACCCCCAGATCGAGACCTTTCTGCTGGACTCGCCCGCGGAGGACGGACGCGACCAGGACGGCCTGGCTGAACTGTTCCTGCAGGTTCCTTCACACTTCAGCTGGAACAAACCCAAACCTGGCAACCCGCCTCTATTCAGGTAGGACCTGGCAACCCGCCTCTATTCAGGTAGGGTGGGTTTTAGTTTTAAGTTTGTGTTAATTCTAGCGACCCCTTTGGACAAAAGCAGTAGTGTTTTTACTACGCCAGCTGTTGTTCCTGGGTGAGCGTACCCATGAAAAAGGCATTAAGAAAAATACAAAATGCATTCGTTGCACTGTTGTTTTACTATTACCTGGCAACCCTCCTCTGACAAGACATTAGCATATTTACCTTAAAAAAAATGGTATCTTAAAAATATATTGCATAGTTTTTTATTTTATTTTATTTTTTTAAGATTATTTCTTGGCATTTTATGCTTAATTGGATAGAAAGAGATGAAATGGGGCAGAGAGGGGAATGACATGCAGAGATTCTAACCCAGGTCTGCTTTGGAGGGCGGGGGAGTCTAACCACTAGTAGTGGCTGCTATTACATTATCTACAGTGCCCACCATCTCTACCATTGTGTCCTTGAGCAAGACATCCATCTATCTATCACAGGGCGTCCTCCCCCCCTCCCCTGGACTGGCCCCTCCCGGCGCAGTATGAAGCCTGTGAGTTGAGGTTGGAGGTGCAGCCGCGGTCCTACCACAGAGCCCACTACGAGACAGAGGGCAGCCGGGGCTCCATAAAGGCCGCTACGCAAGGACACCCCGTGGTCAAGGTGAGGACACAGCCAAAATAATGCTCTTATAATGTACACTTACAAGTCAGTCAGTCAGTCACTCACACACTCACTCACTCACTCACTCACTCACTCACTCACTCACTCACTCACTCACTCACTCACTGTGACACCCGGTAGTAAAGGTGAGGACACATCCAAAATAATGCCCTTATAATGCACACTTACAAGTCAGTCGGGCACTCACTCACTCACTCACTCACTCACTCACTCACTCACTCGCGGTGAGGAAAACTTAACCCTAACAACATCTCTGACTTCAGCCCCATGTTTTGGCTTTTGAATTGTTCCTTTTAAAGGTGTAGTCAGTGATTCTGGAGAACGTTTGTTGTCATTAATCAGTGATTATTTCCTCACTTTCCACTACCTGTCTGCACTGTGTTTGTTCTTGACAAACAACCAGATGCT
>CM047513.1:1661527-1669027 GCA_026122265.1 Ammodytes dubius | reverse complement strand
CCCACAGTATCGACTGCGCGGGCATCTTAAAGCTTCGTAACGCAGACATCGAGCTGAAGAAAGGGGAGACGGACATCGGGCGTAAGAACACGAGGGTCCGCGTTGTGTTCAGGGTCGCGGTGCCACAGTCGGACGGACGGATGCTCTGGCTGCAGACCACCTCTGTTCCTGTGGAGTGCTGTGAGTAGCTGTAGTGTTGAAATGTCATATTTATATTATGATCATTATTGCTGTTTTTATTTTATATTTATTTATTATTTTGTATTAAATTTTGTTATTTTTTTTTATAATGCTTTTTTTCATACTTATTTTTTATTATTTATATATATTTTTATTTTATATAATGCTTTTTTTAATTGTTATTTTTTTATATTTTTTTATTATTTTCATACTTATTTTTTAGTATTTATATATATTTTTTAATTCAATTAAGAATTTGGCAAAATAGATGTATTAACTAACTTGTGGGTGGGAACCTTGTTAAAAATCAATATGATATATTTACAAAAAATATTGTTGTGTTTTTTTCAGCCCAGCGGCCGGGTCAGGACCTTTTTATTTACATTTTTATTTATATATCTTTTTATTTATTTATTTATTTATTTATTTTTTTATTTATTTATTTATTTATTTATTTATTTATTTATTTATTTATTATTATTTTAAACCTGTTGTGTGTTTTTTAGCCCAGCGATCAGGCCAGGAGATTTATTTTATTTTAATAAATATATTTTTAATAGTTTTAAAGATTTTTTTTATTTTTTTATTTTTTTTTATCATAATTTTTTATTTTTTTTTTACACTTTTTTTTTAATAATTTTCAATAAATGGTACAAATTAATAAAACATAATAAAAAATTTAAATAAAACCTATTGTGTGTGTTGCAGCCCATCGGTCAGGCCAGGAGCTTTATTTAATTTTAATAAATATATTTTTAAAGAGTTTTTTAATTTTTTTTTTATCATAATTTTTTTATAATTTTAAAATAAATTATACAAATTAATAAAACATAATAATAATAAAAAAAAAAAAAACCTGTTTTGTGTTTTTTCATTCATATATTTTTAATAGTTTTAAAGAATTTTTAATTTTTTAATTTTTTTTATCATAATTTTTTAATTTTTTTACACTTTTTTATAATTTTAAAATAAATGATACAAATTAATAAAACATAATAAAAAACAAGAATAAAACCTGGTGTGTGTTGCAGCCCAGAGATCATGCCAGAAGATTTATTTTATTTTCATTAATATATTTTTAATAGTTTTAAATAATTTTTTTATTTATTTTTTATTTTTTTATATTTTTTTTATTTTTTTTATCATATTTATTTTAATTTTCTACACTTTTTTTTTAATAATTTTTCAATAAATGGTACAAATTAATAAAACATATTAAAAAATTAAAATAAAATCTGTTGTGTGTGTATTTCAGCCCAGAGGTTGGGCCAGGAGCTTTATTTTATTTTAATACATATATTTTTTAATAGTTTTAAAGAATTTTTTAATTTTTTAATTTTTTAATTTTTTTAATTTTTTTAATTTTTTTAATTTTTTTAATTTTTTATCATAATTTTTTATTTTTTTTACACTTTTTTATAATTTTAAATAAATTATACAAAATTAATAAAACATAATAAAAAATAAAAATAAAACCTGTTGTGTGTATTTCAGCCCAGCGGTCTGGCCAGGAGCTTCCCCAGGTCGAGAGCTTCAGTCCAAACAGCTGCTCTGTTGCCGGGGGAACCGAGATGCTCCTCTCAGGCTCAAACATCTCACCACAGTCCAGGGTCGTCTTCATAGAGAAAGGCCCCGGTAAATAAATCTATTTTTTTCAATATACATTTTTGGGCATTTTTGCTTTTATTAGACTTTACTTTAACATTACTATTATAATTATTATAATTATATATAATTTTTTTAATTATTATTTAAATTTTTCAGTTTTTTGTTCACCACAGTCCAGAGTAGTCTTCATAGAGAAAGGGCCCGGTAAATTAACTACATTTTAATTTTTTATTTAATTTTTTAGATTTGTTTGGATATTTTTTTGCTTTTATTAGGCCTTTACTGTAACATTATTATTATGTATTATTTTTTTAAATTTTTCTTATTGTTATTTTTTTTGGGTGGGGTAACCAAAGTCCAGAGTGGTTTTCATAGAGAAAGGGCCCGGTAAATTACTATCGCTTATAACAAAAAAAAAAATAATTAAGATTATTATTATTTATTTAGTTTTTATTTCATTAGGCTTTTACTGTAATATTATAATATATTTTTTATTTTCTTTATTGTTGTTATTTTTTTTATAAAAAATAATGAGTAAAAAAAAGGCGTGATATATAACAAGTTGAGATGAGATGGTGTTCAACCTCTTTCTAGATAAATGATAAACTCAAACTAACAGTTTTTCTCTCCTTCAGACGGTCGGTCCCTGTGGGAAATGGACGCCAGGATATTGACTGAAAAAAGCAGCGGAGTAAGTACAAACATTACACAGACAGACAGACAGACAGACAGACAGACAGAGAGACTCACATTTCTCCTATCTCGTCTTATTTAAAGTTGCGAGCCTTAAAGGTGCAGTGTGTAATATGACATCATCAAGAAAGTTCTACAAAGTTCTAGAATGCAACGCTCCCTGGGTAACCCCAACCCTTTAGAATAATAACAGAAGCTACAGTGGCCTTCAAGGACAAGAACAATTCTAAATTTTAAACAATGCACCTGATGACATTCCAACTATGCCACTTCCAAAATGGCGGTGACAAGGCCTTGGTCCAAGGTATGGAGAAATATGGACATATATGAGAATATATATAAGGGAAAAAATTATAATTCTAAAAAAAAAATTCAGCTATTATGCACCAAATTAAATGTACTTATGGATATTATAATTACTTTCTACAAAATCTGCTAGGAAATAAAACCCAAAATTCTACACACTGCAGGTTTAAAGAGTGCATATGGACAACATGCCACTGTTTGTAAAACCTTAAAAGTTTGAGACTTTGTGAAGAAGAATCGATGCGTTGATATTGTTGCTGTGTATTTGCTTTGTTTTTGATTTGATTTGATTTGATTTGATTCAATTTATTTCAGACGTATCAAAAAAAAATAATAATTAAAAGCATGAAAATACAATAAAAAAATATGCTCAAATGATTTCACAAAAGAAATAAAAATAAACAAAAAAATAAACAAATAACATATTGAATTGATATGCCTGAAAAGGAGTAGGAAGAAGTATAAACTTTTGTCAGCCTGTACTTGCCCTCATGAGGTCAGAACTTGAGTTATTGCGGCTCAAAGATGGAGGGAAGGAAATGCAAAGAGGAAGTCAATGAGCTCGTTAAAACCGCAAGAGAGAGAGAGAGAGAGAGAGAGAGAGAGAGAGAGAGAGAGAGAGAGAGAGAGAGAGAGAGAGAGAGAGAGAGAGAGAGAGAGAGAGAGAGAGAGAGAGAGAGAGAGAGAGAGAGAGAGAGAGAGAGAGAGAGAGAGGAGAGAGAGAGGAGAGAGAGAGAGAGCGTGTGTGTGTGTGTGTGTGTCTTTATCTGAGGAAGCAGAGGGAAAACAGTCATTGAATATAGTACATACTTCTAGGATTGGTGTGTGTGTGTGTGTGTGTGTGTGTGTGTGTGTGTGTGTGTGTGTGTCTATGTGTGTGTGTGTGTGTCTGTCTGTCTGTCTGTCTGTCTGTCTGTCTGTCTGTCTGTCTGTCTGTCTGTCTGTGTTCTTTTGTTTTCAAAAAAACACATTTTCGAAATCTTCCGACTTCTGCAAAGTCACAAACATTAAGAAACTTGAAGGTGTTTTTGCAATAGATGGAAACACCTCATCTTTTTTTAATTCAACCTATTATAATAATAACTTTACACACGCATTTATACATGATTATAAGTATTACTCACCTACACACCAAAGTACAGGACGCAAACTCATTTGTTATATCCTTTAAACTTGTATGGGATTGCAGTTGGCATTACATTTAATTCTAAGTGGTATCGAAAAGGTCTATTAGAGTCTTAAATTGAATTTGAAGAATCCATGGCGTTACCTGATAGCGGAAACAAGGGCCAACGTTTGCCGCCAAAATGATATTTCACAGAAGAAAAAAAAGCCATTGTAAAAAAAAGTAAATTTCAGAGCGTTAGCTTAAAGGTGCAGTGTGTAATATGACATCATCAAGAAAGTTCTACAAATTTCTAGAATGCAGCGCTCCCTGGGTAACCCCAACCCTTTGGAATAATAACAGAAGCTACAGTGGCCTTCAAGGACAAGAACAATTCTACATTTTAAACAATGCACCTGATGACATTCCAACTATGACACTTTCAAGATGGCTGCACTAGGCCTTGGTCCAAGATATGGAGAAATATGGACATATATGAGACCCTTTCTAAGGGAAAAAAAGAATAATTCAAAAAAAGAAATTCAGCTATTATGCACTAAATTAAATGTACTTATGGATATTATAATTACTTTCTACAAAATCTGCTAGGACATAAAACCCAAAATTCTACACACTGCAGGTTTAACTTTCAAATGATTACGATTTCAGTCAATACATGGATTTTCTCTAACGTCATGTTAACGGATACTGAGTGACAAAAGTGACCCTTACCCTTCTATAATTTATTTTTCATTCTTCTTCTTCGTGCCCTTATATTTGTGTCTCTCAGTCCAGCCTGGTGGTGGAGGTCCCTCCCTACAGCAGGAAGTCCTCCGAGCCGATGCAGGTTCAGTTCTACGTGTCAAACGGCAAGAGAAGAAGAAGTCTGACTCATAACTTCACCTTCTTACCTGGCGGAGGCAGGCGGCACATCACACAACAACCACGGCAACAATCACCATTAACAACTAATACTGCTGCTGCTGTTACTATGGCTACACCTGCTGCTGCTGTAGTCAAACAGGAGGGCTGGGACACGGACCGCATCCCCCACAATGCATCTGGGTTCTGTGCCACGACCTTCCACGACCAAATCCTCGGGCCCGATTTGGTTTACAGGGTTAGTAAGAACACACACAGATACGCATGCACGCAAAAAGGCACACACAAACAGATGGATACACACACATGCACACACACACACACACATGCACACACACACACATGCAAAAAGGCACACACACTCGAAGGTAGGCAGGCATGCACGCACACACTCTCACTCACAAACGGATGAACGCACTCACTCACTCACTCACTCACTCACTCACTCACTCACTCACTCACTCACTCACTCACTCACTCACTCACTCACTCACTCACTCACTCACTCACTCACTCACTCACTCACTCACTCACACACACACACACACACACACAAATAACTAACCAATATACTGTGCCTTTTCCTCTCAGAGCGCTCCCCGTCTCCACCACCCCGCTGTGCCCTCTGCTGCCCCTGTGATGTTCTCAAACCTCCAGACCTTCCACGTGCCTGCCCCCCCTTCCTCCGGCTCTCGGCCCAAGGAGCCCTCACCCTCGCTGGGCAGCAGGAGAGCGATTGTGCCCCCCGCCATGGAGCTCCCCACCAAAGACTGTGTGCTCCAACAACCGCTGAACATCAAGCAAGAGCCAGACGAGCCACATCGGCCAAACCTGGGTTCACTGGGCCTACAGGAGATCACACTCGATGATGGTGAGTGTGTGTGTGTGTGTGTGTGTGTGTGTGTGTGTGTGTGTGTGTGTGTGTGTGTGTGTGTGTGTGTGTGTGTGTGGTGTGTGTGTGTGTGTGTGTGTGTGTGTGTGTGTGTGTGTGTGTGTGTGTGTGTGTGTGTGTGTGTGTGTGTGTGTGTGTGTGTGTGTGTGTGTGTGTGTGTGTGTGGGGGGGGGGGGAGGGTGTGTGTGTGTGTGTGTTCTGTGGAAAAGGCCCAAAAGAATCGTTATAAACCAGTAAAATTCTATAGTCTTTTTAGTAGTAATTATGAAAATGTATTTTCTAAAAGCTTATTGAGACACCATACTTTGAGTGAGTGAGTGAGTGAGTGAGTGAGTGAGTGAGTGAGTGAGTGCTTGCCTGTGTGCCTGTTTGCGTGTGTGTGTGCCTTTTTGCCATCATCCGTGTGTGTGTGTGTGTGTGTGTGTGAGTGTGTATGTGAGCGAGGTTGTGTGTTTTTGTATGTTAGGGTGAGGGTCCTGGGGTGTGTGTGTGTGTGTGTGTGTGTGTGTGTGTGAGTGTGTGTGTGTGTGTGTGAGGGCCACCTCTTCCAAGCTTGTGTGGTTTTTTCACAATCGCTTCGAAGACAAAATAAAAATTCTCTTCTTATTTTTTCTTCCCTGTGGCCGTAATATTCATACATGTTAAGGCCAGGACACACCAGTCCGACTTGTTTCTACTTGTTCCGACTACGCAAAAAATGGGGTCGGCCGTTTCAGGAAGCTCCAGGCTTCCCGTCGCGGCCAGAGAACACACCAAACTGACTGCTGACTTTCCGTACGCTCTGTTGCTTGCGCGGGACGTAATGTCTCCATAACAGCAGGCGGCGCTAATCTGTATTGTGGCCCGAAAAAATACGAAAGCCGGAAATGATGGGACAACTCTCTAGAGCATAAACATAGATAGAAATACGTATTTATATTTATGGACCATAAGAGCACAATTTTTAGCAGAGAGTGTCGAGCATGGTGTCGAGCAGTCAACAAGGGTTGATGCATGTGAGTACTCTCAAAACGAAACGAACAAACACATTAAAACGATGGCTAGCTGTTGTTAGCTGTTTGTGCTACCCGCCTCACTTCCGGGCTTCACTGATTCGCTAGCCCTCCACCAATCAAATTGCTCCAAATGAAAGACGGTCGGCCAGCCTGTCGCCAGGCTCAAAACAAGCCCGACGACCTCTACGTCGGCCGACGTTACGGCACACACCAAACAGATTCGTCTCCCGACCCCCTATCGACTCTACGACGGCGATTTTCGGGCTGGTGTGTCCTGGCCTTAACATACATGTTAGTGTACAAAAAATACACTGTTTTCAAAGTTTAACTTATTATTTATTTTATAACTTAAGACTTGAGAGTATACCACAGTATATTTGGTGTCAAAGTATGAATTTAATGTTTAAAATACTTTTTTTTTTACTATTTCTTAGTTTTGTTTAAAGTGAGAAACAGATGGAGAGAAAATGGCTTTGCTAAGGCTTTGGTCTCACCGCTCCCAGAATCCAGTGTGTGGGTGTGTCGGTGTGATGTTGTTTATTTATATGCCGGCAACCCTGTGTGTGTGTGTGTGTGTGTTGTGTGTGTGTGTGTGTGTGTGTGTGTGTGTGTGTGTGTGTGTGTGTGTGTGTGTCTCTTTCTGTATGTGTGTGTGTGTCTCTCTCTGTGTGTGTGTGAGTGTGTGCCTCTTTCTCTGTGTGTGTGTGTGCGACTGTGTGTGTGTGCTTTTCTCTCTCTCTCTTTTTGTGTAGTGTGTGTGTGTGTGTGTGTGTGTGTGTGTGTGTGTGTGTGTGTGTGTGTGTCTCTTTCTGTGTAGTGTGTGTGCCTGTGTCTGTGTG
>CM047513.1:1611527-1656527 GCA_026122265.1 Ammodytes dubius | reverse complement strand
GGAAAATGTGATCCCTGGAACACTGTTTGAAGTTAGAAAGCTTCCTGAAAAGTTACTGTTTCACTGTTGTTGTTGTTGTTTACAGCAGCAGGGCCCACAGTTTGGTTTACAAACATATTCTAGTCTTAACGTTTGGTTCCAGGTTCCTCAAAATAATTCAGTTTTGATTTATGATGATGGAATTATTCAATACTAAGAATTACATGTAGAGTACATATGTTTAGGATGTCCCGATTCTTGTGGCCAGATTTAGGATGGTCAGAAGTACCTGGATGTCCTACTTCATCCGGCCAAGATTGTTAGTGTTGAAAAGTGCATCCTATTTGGGCGATTCTGACCCACAATCCAGTGCGCACGTGAAGTGACGTCACATCGACGAAGTCTCTCTACGAAAACAACTGGCGATGAGACGGATATAAAAGCAAGAGGCAAGATCAAGGAGCAATGTTAGGATGAAATAAATAAGTAAAAGTATGTCCCAAGTGTAGCATACTGCATCCTAACTAGATTATTTTTATGGTCAGATGTAGTATGTATATAGAATAGAAAAAAGAAAGAGGAGGAGATTTGGAACGCAGGGTATATCACTATCAATGTAATTCTTAAGACTCAAGAAACCCAATTTTTGTTTTCAAAATGTACTATCCTTATCCAATAGTTTTTTATTTAAAATGTCCTTGCTCTTTCTGGTGAACTAAATGCTTCCTACCACTCTAAATTTAAATTTAAAAAAATCCTTCAGTAGGTCCTATGGAAGCCTAATGTATTATTTGGTGCTCTAATCTGCCCGGTAACAGTGATTTTATTAAGCCACCGATTGGACGAAAAATCCAAAAAAATTGACTGATCCTCAAGTGCCTGAACAACCAATGAGAAGCCTCCGTAGATTATTACAGTTTCCACGTCTGTCTCAGGAATATTGTGTGTGAATTTGTTTCGTACCCAAAGACTGTATATATAGCAGCTAACTAGCTTTAGGGCTACACAGACAGACAGACAGACAGAGACAGACGCACAGACAGACAGACAGACACAGAAACATACACAGACAGACGGACGGACGGACGGACACAAACAAAGACAGACAGACGCAGACACAGAAACATACACAGACAGACAGACAGACAGACAGACAGACACACACACACACACACACACACACACACACACACACACACACACACACACACACACACACACACACACACACACACACACACACCACACACACACACACACACACACACACACACACAGACAGACACACAGACACACACACACACACACAGACACACACACACAGACAGACAGACAGACAGACAGACAGACAGACACACAGACAGACGCAGACACAGAAACATACACAGACAGACAGACAGACAGACAGACAGACAGACACACACACACACACACACACACACACACACACACACACACACACACAATATTGAGTTTAAATGCGTTTCGTACCCAAAGACTGTATATAGTAGCTAACTACTACGGAAAACAGTTTAGGGCCACGGGAGAAAAAAATTGTGAAGGATAATTCTTTCTATATTTTTTTTCTCTCTCTCTCTCCCGTGGCCCTTATACTATTCCGTATTTCACCAATAAACCAAAGATTTATACACTTTATTTTAGCTTTTCATGCCAAAATATGAAGAATTTTAAGTGTGCATAACTGTCACACAGTCACTTGTGTCTTTAGGGAAGGCTAAAAAGTCACTCCAAAATGAAAAAAAAAAAAACCCTGGCATTATTTATTTTATTGGCCTTTTAATTCAGATAATCTATTTTTGATACTGTGGATCTGGTCCAGTTAAATTGAAAAAATTAAAAAGTCCTCCTCGAATCGTTTGTGTTTGTAAGGCCTGGTGTTGACTCTATACGGACGTTTACAGATGCTTTTCAGCTTGAAACTTTTGGACTGTGTTCGTGTGAAAAAATTCAGATTCTGATGATTGAAATAATGTTCAAATGTATCGAAAAAAGATTGAAGAAAAAAAGAGAAAAAAAAGTGAGATTTTCAAATGTGTGTTTTGATAAATACTTTGATTGACAAACAGTGTGAGTTGTACATTTGTTTATTTTTATTTTTTGGGCATTTTCAAGCTTTATTAGACAGTACAGAGTTGAAATGGGGAGACAGAGAGAGAGAGAGAGAGAGGGGGGATGACCTGCAGTAAAGGTCCACGGGTCGGATTTGAACCCGCGACCACTGCAACGAAGGCCGGAGCCGATATGGTACACGCTCTATCCACTACACCACCGGAGCAGCCCTACATTTGTTTATTTTCTGTGTGAGTGAAACTGTCTCCATAAAAAGCATTATATAGGAATAATTTCATTCTCCAGTTTAGATGTTGTGATTCTGGAGAACGTTTGTTGTTAAAATCACTTTTTGTCAAAATCTGTGAATATCTCCTCGTGATCCACTATACCTGTCCGTAGCCTACTAGCCTATATGCACGCTGAAAAAATATCTGGTGTTAATACACAGCCTAGGCTCTGTAAACTGGTATGTAAACAAAGGGCATGTTTATAAAAGGGCCCACTAGCAAACAACATGGCACCCAGGCTGTATAATAACACTTGATTGTTTACAGTACTGGTAGCAGTTCGTGAGGAGATATTCACTGATTTTGACAAAAAGGGATTTTGACAACAAGCGTTCTCCAGAATCACTGACTACACCTTTGGCACTTCCAGTTCATAGGTCAAAGCATGATAACTATGATAACTGGCTTTCATTAATAAAGGTGCAGTGTGTAATATGACATCATCAAGAAGGTTCTAGAAAGTTCCAGAATGCAATGCTAAATTCTAAACAATGCACCTGATGACATTCCAACCATGACACTTCCAACATGGCGGCGCCCCTGAATTGGTGGAGAAATATGGAGATATAAAGAGACCCTTTCTAAGGGGGGGGGGGGGGGGGGGATTTGAATTTTTTTTCAGCTATTATGCACTAAATTAAACGTATTTACGGATATTATAAATATTTTTTTACCAAGTCTGCTATGAAAAAATTCCCAAAATTCTACACACCGCAGGTTTAAAGGGTCCACAATAAAAATTTAGCTACGGACTGATAAATATATAATGATTTTGCATTAAAACTTTAAAACACAATTCAATGTTACTTTTTTAAAAGCGACATTTCCTCAAGAAACGTCTTCAGGAGCTCTGCAAAAGGCTACAATAATCATTTTGCTAATTTTGAAACAGTCATGCAACCAAAAAATTAAAATCTGAAATAGGTTAAAATTGTAAAATGTTCCATTATTTGAATTATTCCTTTACTTTTACAGTTTGTATCAGCAACCCAGTTTCTTCAATCTTCTCATATACTAGGCTCCATTTTTACACTTTCAAAATGCATGCATTAAAGGTGCAGTGTGTAATATGACATCATCAAGTAAGTTCTAGAAAGTTCTAGAATGCAACGCTCCCTGGGTAACCCCACCCCTTTCGAATAATAACAGAAGCTACAGTGGCCTTCAAGGACAAGAACAATTCTAAATTTTAAACAATGCACCTGATGACATTCCAACTATGACACTTTCAAGATGGCGGCACCAGGCCTTGGTCCAAAATATGCAGAAATATGGACATATATGAGACACTTTCTAAGGGAAAAAATAATAATTCCAAAAGAAATGTTCAGCTATTATGCACTAAATTAAATATACTTATGGATATTGTAATTACTTTCTACAAAATCTGCTAATAAAACCCACAATTCTACACACTGCAGGTTTAAGCCTATAGGCCTAATGCATTTTGCATTGCATACAGGCAACACCAATCCCCAGCTGATTGAATAAACTGGAATACAATCAGATAGAGTAAAGTCTAAAAAATATATTCAAGCCAGTAAAAAAAAACAAAAAAATATCAAATTAGCATAAAAACACTTAAATCAACCCTAAAAAATAACTTTGGCTATGCACACAATTAGTCTACTATCTACAGTGCAGATGTCAAAACACATCTGTGACGTCAGCTGCATCTCAATAGCCTACCTTGAATTATTAATTAAATATAGGAGTGTTGTTATTTTTGCATTAACAAAATCAAAGCCAATCAAATCATTTAACAGACACAATTGCTGTAGTTTGGCCTGACTTGGCGAGACTACATATGGCTACATCCACACACACTGAAGCTTATTAAGGTGATTTGTTTAGGTCTATGTATCCTATAAGAGGAAATATGAATTTAATATAATGCTACAACTGATTATTATTATGTTATTACGTTGTGTTGTCAGTGTCTTCATGTTAAAAATAGATTTGGGAAGGCATCGCCAGCG
This sequence comes from Ammodytes dubius, assembly GCA_026122265.1. Classification (NCBI taxonomy): domain Eukaryota; kingdom Metazoa; phylum Chordata; class Actinopteri; order Uranoscopiformes; family Ammodytidae; genus Ammodytes; species Ammodytes dubius. The sequence goes on along the minus strand of CM047513.1, from coordinate 1,652,209 downwards.
GGGTCCTATTGTCAGGATTCAACCTCGCCTACTAAATCACAGGCAGCAATTTGTGTGTTTGCTTCCACCGAAAACATCTCCTATTTAAGCAAAAATAAACTCCCCACTGCCGCGATTTCACGTTTTCTCTTTAGCTAGACATCTCTGCTCACTGGAAAACCACTTTCGCGTTTAATACGAATCACTTTTAGCCATTTTAGGAGACGAAATGTGAAAGAAAGTCGCTATGAGTTGCCCAAAGTGGCGGTGTTTTGGAGAGGTTTGAAGCTTACTGGAGTCAAATTAACGGGTCCACTGCTCCTAAAACGAGCTAAATCTAAAGAGGACAAGCTTCTCTAACTGCTAGGATAACTTTAGTGACATAAAACATTTCCATTATATGAGTTTTATCCCCGGAAAGTGGAGGAGAAAACACAAAGTGTCGCCACATTTCAGCCAGGGCGGCAGAGCGGCGTGCGGTTGACTCTCCACGGTTCTCATGGAATGTATAAGTCCCGCCTCGTGCGCACCAGACTCCACAAACCGTTTTTCAACAGTTTAATCGTTAGACATGGAGAAGGAAACAGCACCCGCAGTCGCACCGGCGAAAGCCCCAGCGAAAGCCCCCAAGAAGAAGGCAGCAGCGAAGCCCAAGAAGGATGGACCCACCCTCCCCAAGCAGATCCTGGCCGCCGTGGCCGCCTCCACCGAGCGCAAGGGCGTCTCTCTGGCCGCCGTCAAGAAGGTCCTCGCCGCCGAGGGAGTCGATGTAGCCAAGGCGAACAAGCGCATCAACATCGCCGTGACCAAGCTTGTGTCCAGCGGCGCCCTCAGCCAGCCCAAAGGCACCGGAGCCACCGGGTCTTTCAAGCTCGCCAAGAAGGAGCCCAAGGCCGCCAAGCCAGCAGCCAAGAAGGCGGTCAAGAAGGCACCCGCCAAGGCAAAGAAACCCGCCGTCAAGAAGACACCCACCAAGAAGGCAGCGAAAAAGCCAGCAGCGGTAAAGAAGTCCCCGGCCAAGAAGGTAGCAGCAAAGAAAGCTGTAGCCAAGAAATCTCCCGCAAAGAAGGTAGCGCCCAAGAAGTCTCCCGCTAAGAAAGCCGTGAAGAAAGTGGCGAGGAAGGCTCCGGTGAAGAGAGTAGCCCCGGCAAAGAAAGCAGCAGCAAAGAAGGCAAAGAAGTAAAGCGGCGAATATGATCCCAGATTAAAAAAAATCAAACAAAGGCTCTTTTAAGAGCCACCACAACTTCACTAAAGAGCATTTCCTATTCCTATTTTAACATTTAGAAATAGTTGTTGGATATAGAAAGTTTTATTTATATTAGAAAGGCTAACTTTCATTATTTTTTATGTTGGTATACTTTTTATTTAAAGATGCAGTGTGTAATATGACATCATCAAGTAAGTTCTAGAAAGTTCTAGCATGCAACGCTCCCTGGGTAACCCCAACCCTTTTGAATAATAACAGAAGCTACAGTGGCCTTCAAGGACAAGAACAATTCTAAATTTTAAACAATGCACCTGATGACATTCCAACTATGACACTTCCAAAATGGCGGTGACAAGGCCTTGGTCCAAAGTATGGAGAAATATGGACATATATGAGACCCTTTCTAAGGGGAAAAATAATAATGATAAAAAAAAAATCTGCTATTATGCACTAAATTAAACGTACTTATGGATATTATAATTACTTTCTACAAAATCTGCTAGGAAATAAAACCCAAAATTCTACACACTGCAGGTTTAAATTAAATGTTAACAAGTATTCAGGGCGTCATCAACTAACTCATACAAATTAATTATGCTGATAAGAGAAACCTGGATCAACTAGCAAAATATTGAAAGACGCTGATTCAGTGTGTGTGTGTGTGTGTGTGTGTGTAGGCCTACTGTTCAATACAAAACATTTTTGCTCCCAAACAAACAACATACAACTATTTTTATACAGACGTTTTTTTTTAATTTTTTTTTCTAAATGAATACATTAAGTTTTTTATTTATATTTTTATTTTTAAATTATATTTTATTCAAGATGTAGTATACATGTTATAGGACAAAAATGTGCTAAATATTTGCTTTTTTTTTTTTTTTTTTTTACCAGTGTGAACCATATTATATGAAGCAGGGCTTGAGCAACAGTGCTGCAAATGTGCAATAGGTTTTTGATCTTAGTTATTGTTTTTATACTTGTTCAGTCTTTTATATGTATCTGTTTTTATGATCAAATGGAGAAATTCTACTTTATTGTAACCTTTGAAATGACAAAAAGCATTGAAATAATATTAAACATTAAGGAAAGGCATTTTTTTTTTAAATCTGACGTTTATGTGAAGTGATATAAGCTATTTATATACATTTTCCTCTTAAGAACATTCTGAAAATGCATTTTTAAGACCTGTACATCGACTTTTCTATTAATAAAATGTAAAAAGGTTATATCCACACATAATGTCAATTCTGGTTTTATACTCTTTTTTTAATTTAATTATTTTTTTTATACAAATACGGTAGTTTGAAAATGATCTTTTTTTAAATGTCATCTCATCATATTGCTTTACTACTTTTATATTCTTGAATAAAATATGATTTTTAAACTAAGCCCTGTTTGTGTACCTTCTTTAAAAAAAAAAGCACAGCCCTTACAACATTATCTACTTCATGTAAACAGCAAAGCATTGAAGAAAATAAAAAGCTCCAACTTGTAATTCCACTTTCTGTCACTAGATGGCAGTATTGAGCCGTGTCTGAATTTGTCTAGTAGTGACACAAACCAAATTCAACACACAAAGTGAGGTAATTTGTGTTTACTCGATTTTTTGTTGTAACAATGCTTCTTGGCAATACATCTCATATACCGTTGGAAAGCCTGATTATTTCCCTTTTAAATGGTGCCACATTTGTAAGGAAAATGCATTTGTAAGATGAGCAGTATAGTTGAGTATGTGGGTTTGTTATGTTTGTTTTCTACTATGCTGTGAACATATTCTAGTCAGGATAGGCCTACAGTCTACATAATAATGTGACCAATAAAATACATTTGAATCGGTTGTAATAAATAATAGTATACCAATATTTAGCTGACGCTTTTATCCAAAGTGACTTATAAGGGGAATAGGCTACTATACACAATGACACACTGACGCAGTTGTAATGTCTATTTTTGATATTGGGCTATACAAATAAAACGTATTGATTTATGATTACTGTACATTTGTTTTCAACTGTAGCATATTGTGTTCATAATTATATCCATCAATTCTACAGGTTTTTCTAACCTACATGATGCAGAATGGCTCATTTCAAAGTATAGATAGACCATTAATATTTGGTGACCTAGTAACCTTTAATATGTTTATACTGTCAGTATAAATATGGTAGGCCTATATTCCTCACATAGTTTACAGAGATTTGCAGCCACTTATAGCCTTGTTTCACCTTAATTTACTGTACAATAATGATATAGGCCTACATTTCTGAGTAATATACAGAGATGTAATGGAGATAATCTGTAACCTTTCTGTTGACAATTGGTTTAAATTAGTGTTTTAGTTGATGTTCTAAATATTTGTTGTTACCTGTGTGGGGAAAACATGTTTCTAAGTATCGTTTTGAAATATTACTAAAAAATGTATAAATAAGGCTACTAATAAAGTCTTCTGACAGCCTCTCACATGGGTTGTTGATACAGAAATCAAATCTGTTTGTGAACCAAAAACTCTATATGCTAGATGTTGATTCTAGAATCTAAATACAAAATGTAAGTCAAAAAGTATGGCGTTTTCACCATCATTTACTGTACAATAATGATATACCCCTACATTGCTGAGTAATCCAGATATATACTTGAAATAATATGTAACCTTTGGGTTGAAAATAGTTTTAAGTTAGTGTTTTGTTCGATGTTCTAAATATTTTTTGTTACCTTGGTGGGATTTTTTTTCCTAAACATGTTTTGAAACAAGGGGTCAATATAAAAATAAATAAACAACAAGCCTTATAATAAAGTCTTCTTACAGCCTTGTGAGCCAAAGATATTGACCAGACGCAAGAGACAATTCAAAATGCTTGATGTTGATTCTACAATCTGGGTCTGTTCGAATCCACCTACTTGCTTCCTACGCTTACTAAATATGACGTCGAATTGAGTAAGTGAACGTAGTAAGCGAGTTTTAAGTAAGCGAGTAGTAAGCCAAGTATTGAGTAGGTAGTAAGTAGTAGTTAGTAAGGCATTTCGAACAGACCCTCTGTTTTATATTACTACAAAATGTAAAAGTAGGTCAACCGCAGCGGTGGGAGGAGCCGGGCGGTTGGTTGAGCCGTTAACTCATCCCGCTCAACTGCTCAAATTTGAATTTCGCGCTCTTCTCTCGTTCTCAACCAATCAGCGTTGAGCTCGCCCCCTCCAGCCCCCTCTCCAGTCCCCTATATAAAGCCGCTGTCTCCGCTCCAAGCCTCATTCATTCAATCGCTGTGAACGACAGAGAAAGAAAGACTTAACAATGGCTCGTACCAAGCAGACCGCCCGTAAATCCACCGGAGGAAAAGCTCCCAGGAAGCAGCTCGCCACCAAGGCTGCCCGTAAGAGCGCCCCGGCCACCGGCGGCGTGAAGAAGCCCCATCGTTACAGGCCCGGTACCGTGGCCCTGCGAGAGATCCGTCGCTACCAGAAATCCACCGAGCTGCTGATCCGAAAGCTGCCCTTCCAGCGTCTCGTCCGTGAGATCGCCCAGGACTTCAAGACCGACCTGCGGTTCCAGAGCTCCGCCGTGATGGCCCTTCAGGAGGCCAGCGAGGCTTACCTGGTCGGCCTGTTCGAGGACACCAACCTGTGCGCCATCCACGCCAAGAGGGTCACCATCATGCCCAAAGACATCCAGCTGGCACGTCGCATCCGTGGCGAGAGAGCATAAGCTGATTCACACTCACAGACGCGTCTTCAGACCAAACAAACAAAGGCTCTTTTAAGAGCCACAGACATACAACCATTGAGCAACTTTCCTCCTTCCTGCCACTCTTATCAATATCAAGATGCATTTTTTTTTTTATACATTAAAGACTTGCATAATTGCCGATTTTGTATACATAATAATCAAATTTTCCCTTATCCAACCCATGGTGCAAAAGTAGCAATAACATAAAGTAGCATAAAATAAGGAAACAATATAAACAAGGCAAGTTATAGTCCATGAGGAGCTTACATGTGCAATCAAACATTTAAAATGTGCACAATAAAAAGGCAAGCAGACATACATTAAAAGGTGTGTCTTGGAATTTGAATGTAGCTACTGTCTATTTGACAAATAAATCCGAAAATGCCCAACTCATGGTAAGTGTTGTAGTTGCTGCTTCACTTTTAAAGTAGTTGATTATCACCTGATATTCAGCATTCAATATCGGGTTTGGTAATGTATTAGGTAACACAGTTTAAGCTGATACATGTAAGCATTAATAGACCATAATACTGTATACTTGGTGATTTGATTCAGTTTATTTCAGACATATCAACATACAAAACAAAATGAAAAGCATGGAAATACAATAAACAAAAATTATGTTTTCACAAAAAGAAAAAAAAGAAAACAAATTATCTGTGTTGCTGAGATATGCCTGAAAAGGAGCATGAAGAAGTATACACTTCAGTGCACTATGTAGTTTCAGAGGAGGGGGATTTGTTTACATTCACAGAGCCTGCAGTTAGTTTGCACAACATTTTATTTACATGTAATTCTTAGTGTAGAATAATTCTATCACAAATCAATATTATTTTAAGGAACCCTAACCCAAACGTAGGGTTACAGGAAGCTTTCTAACTTCAAACGTATAAGACTAGAATATGTTTGTAAACCAAACTGTGGGCCCTGCTGCTGTAAACAACAACAGTGAAACAGTAACTTTTCAGGAAGCTTTCTAACTTCAAACAGTGTTCCAGGGATCACATTTTCCTGTGAGGAAAGTTTGTTTATTCAGTTATGAGAATAAACCTTCGAAAATGTTCACTTCTCTGACACACACAAAGATACATGGTGCAACTTTAAGTAAAAAACAAAACAAAAACATTAATGGAAAAAAGTTTCATAACATAAAAAGACAATTTTTGAAGAAATAGTAAGTGATCACATATAAGTAGGCCTGTTTACCCTTTGAAAAATGGTTTGTCCAATCTAATAAGGATTAGATTATTTTATTCAATAGATAAATGTGTAATGTGAACTAACTGCAGGCTCTGTGAATGTAAACAAATCGCCCTCCTCTGAAACTACACAGTGACCCTTTTAAAGCAGTCTTTTTATTTCCTACAATACATATTTGACTCACTCCACATTTCTTTCAACGAGCCTCCTTTACACACAACCAATTAAAATATATAAATTCATGATTAAGCCTATTTCAAATGTGCTCATAGGGACACATTTACTACGAGAAGTGAAACATGTTCTAAGGTATATTCTCATAACTGAATAAACAAACTTTCCTCACAGGAAAATGTGATCCCTGGAACACTGTTTGAAGTTAGAAAGCTTCCTGAAAAGTTACTGTTTCACTGTTGTTGTTTACAGCAGCAGGGCCCACAGTTTGGTTTACAAACTTATTCTAGTCTTATACGTTTGGTTCCAGGTTCCTCAAAATGATTCGATTTATGATGATAGAATTATTCAATACTAAGAATAACATGTAGAGAAAATATGTTTATTAAACTAACTGCAGGCTCTGTGAATGTAAACAAATCCCCTCCTCTGAAACTACACACTGACCCTTTAAAGTAATACATATTTGACTCATTCCTCCTTTACACACAACTCAACTTCAAATATATAAATTCATGATTAAGCTTAAAAATGTGCTCATAGGGACACATTTACTGCGCATGCTCAGTCCAGAAAGCAACAACAGCCAATCCGGTGCGAGCAACGACACAGTCTAATCTGCATCAGGCAACATAAATATAAAGCCTCGCTGATACATTGTATCATTCTACTCAGCTGATCCCTCACTGATCCGAACATGCCTGGAGCAGAGACCGTCAAAGCGCCCAAGAAGGGCTCCAAGAAAGCCGTGTCTAAAGCCACCAAGACCGGCAAGAAGAGGCGCAAGTCCCGCAAAGAGAGCTACGCCATCTACGTGTACAAAGTCCTGAAGCAGGTCCACCCGACACCGGCATCTCCTCCAAGGCGATGGGCATCATGAACTCCTTCGTGTCCGACATCTTCGAGCGCATCGCCGGCGAAGCTTCCCGCCTCGCTCACTACAACAAGCGGTCCACCATCACCTCCCGGGAGATCCAGACCGCCGTCCGCCTCCTGCTGCCCGGCGAGCTGGCCAAGCACGCCGTGTCTGAGGGAACCAAGGCCGTGACCAAGTACACCAGCTCCAAGTAAAACCACGAGCGCTGTTTCTACCACGACAACGGAGACACAACGGCTCTTTTAAGAGCCACACACTTCCACAGTCAAGAGCTGCTTTCCTGTTTACACTCTCATACTGCACATAATAATGCTTGATCTATTGTAGCAGTTTTCAGTAACTGCTACATAGTAATGCAGAACAGTTTGTTTGGCCCTATATTGTGCTCTTCCACTTACACCAGTTTAATGCATATTGTACAAACTGTTCCTCATTATATAAAATAGTCCATTAAACTGACTTCACAATGACAGCGAGGTGCTTCAGTTTATCGCTGGGATCATAGATATTATATAGATTCTTATATCTATTGTTGGGATAGCCCGACCAGAAGTCCACCACACTTATTCCTAATGACAACATGTATAACGATGGTTAAGTCTCTGTATGTGAGCTTTTATTAATAATTAATATATATTATATATTATTTATATGCAGTTTGGTCTAAAAGAGTCATTCCCTAGAAAATAGTCTTCAATCGCTGGTTCCACATGTTTCTGTTTAACGTAGAATATATTTAATATTTTTAAATGTCAGACACTTTATTATATTGAACTAATAAATGGTAGAGCCGTGTTGTTTAGGTCTGGATAATCAGTTAACATCATAGATAGTTTATAAAATGTCTTGTGTTTCCGTCTTGCCGCCGAAAGTTTGAACACGGGGAGAGCTGAGCGGTTGGGCAAAATCTGTGCGCGTTCAGTGGGCGGCAACCGCAGCTGTTGTAACAGCCCCCCCCCCTCTCTCCCACCCTTCACTCAGTTTGAAATGAAAAAAGGCGGCGAGATAAACTGAATGTATTTTTTTTAGTAACTACAACATAGTTATGCATTACCTATTACGTTTTTCTTAGTTTCTTTGCCGTTATATTGTACTCAGTTTCCTGCAGTTGTTATGGTTGCCTAGCCCAAATAATGTTCCCCAGTCAATAAAATAGTCCATTACTGTTTGACTTTTACACTTTCTTCTAATTTTTTTTTCATTTTGAGTGAGGCGAAACATTTTCTTATGTATATATTCTCATAACTGAATAAACAAATGTTTTTTTTGGTTCACAGCGATTCACACAAACAATCACGTGAAAAAAGACAAAGAGCAACAACACAATCTGACAGTATAATAAATAAATAAATAAATAAATAAATAAATAAATCAATAAATAAAAATCACTTTCTCTGTTTCCACGACAGTTTGAAATGAAGGTTTGTTTGTGAACAAAGCTGCACAGGTTTAGAATATTGACGTATATTTGAAAACATTTCTTATTGCTGCTTAAAGATGGCGGGAAGAGAGAGAGGGAGAGAGATTGAGAGAGACGGAGAGAGGGAGAGAGAGACGGACAGACGGAGAGAGAGAGACGGACAGAGTGAGAGGGAGAGAGAGAGAGAGGCATAAAAGTGTCATAGAAGTATGAGATGAATTAATCACAGAGCCTGTAATTAATTAAGATTAATTGTTTTAATCACTGGACAGCCCTAATTTGAACATAATAAAACATTTAGGTGGATAAACATAACAGTAGGTGTTAATCCACAGCCTATGCTCTGTAAACTGGTATACACACAAAGGGAATGTCAACATAGCTGGGAAGCTTTGTTTTCAAAGGCCTACCAGTTTACAGAGCCTGAAAATTATAAACAACTTTTATTCAGTAAAATGTTTCTATTTTCGTTTGATAGCCTACTGTATGAATGTCCTGCTGAAAGTTTTTCTTTAAATCCGGAACTCTCTTCTGATTGGCCGATTACTCTAACGTCCTATCCAGCCAATCAGCGATCAGTCCCTGAGCGCATATAAACTCGTCGCCGGCTCCACTGCGTCATTCTCGTCTCTTTTCTCTCGTTAGAACTCAGATCAAACACCAATCTCTGCAAAATGTCTGGACGTGGTAAGGGAGCCGGTAAGGTCAGAGCGAAGGCAAAGACCCGCTCCTCTCGCGCCGGGCTCCAGTTCCCCGTGGGGCGCGTGCACAGGCTGCTAAGGAAGGGTAACTACGCCCACCGCGTCGGAGCCGGAGCGCCCGTGTATCTGGCGGCGGTGCTGGAGTACCTGACCGCTGAGATCCTGGAGCTCGCTGGAAACGCTGCCCGCGACAACAAGAAGAGCCGCATCATCCCCCGCCACCTGCAGCTGGCCGTCCGCAACGACGAGGAGCTCAACAAGCTGCTGGGCGGAGTGACCATCGCTCAGGGCGGCGTGCTGCCCAACATCCAGGCAGTGCTGCTGCCCAAGAAGACCGAGAAGGTCGCCAAGAAGTAGATCCTCTGAAACCACCAACAACACAACGGCTCTTTTAAGAGCCACACACTTTTACCTAAAGAGTTAACCTTCAATTATATAATAATAATGGAAATATCACAATCTTTGAGTATGTTACATATAGATATTATAGATTAGAATTATCCATGTCGAAAATGCTGTATCACATATTCAGCTTTGTGACGCCAGTTAAAGGTATAGTAGGTAATTATGGAGAATGTTGCCGTATCACTTTGTTAGAATAAGTGAATATCTCCTCACAGTCTGCTAAGTATGTGTGCTGACTGTTTGTGTGTGAATACACAGCCTAGGCTCTGTAAACTGGTAGGCCTTAAAATAAGCAGGACAGCTATGTTATTGTATTGTATATTTTGTTTATTCATTTACTGTCAGATTGTTCGTGTGATTGTTGTGTGAAAACATGGGAATAAATAAATGCTCCAGTGAGGTTCATATATTCATTATCCTGCCCTACTCTGCCCTCTAGCGGTCAAAGATGGCCATGGCATATTTTTTTCTGGAACCAAACGTAAGACTAGAATATGTTTGTAAACCAAACTGTGGGCCCTGCTGCTGTAAACAACAACAGTGAAACAGTAACTTTTCAGGAAGCTTTCTAACTTCAAACAGTGTTCCAGGGATCTACATTTTCCTGTGAGGGAAGTTTGTTTTATTCAGTTATGATAATAAACCTTAGAAAATGTTTAATTTCTCTGACACAACCAAAGTTATAGGCTAGTGCAGCTTTAAACAACTGACAAAGCCTTTCCTTCGAATTGAATCATTTCCAATCCAATCCAACTTTATTTATAAAGCGCTTTCATCAAACCAGAGCAGAGACAAAGTGCTGTACAGGCCTAAAATAAGGTACAATAAAAATAGATAAAAATAAGTAAAATAAGGTACAATAAAAATAGATAAAAATAAGTAAAATAAGGTACAATAAAAATAGATAAAAATAAGTAAAATAAGGTACAATAAAAATAGATAAAAATAAGTAAAATAAGGTACAATAAAAATAGATTAAAAAAATGAATAAAGCTAAGGTAAAAATAATATCTAAAATAACAAAAATAAGGTACAATAAAATAACATCAAAACATCAAACATTTTGTAATTTGCATATAGCCTATACATTACTCTTTTTGAACTTATTGCACTGTGGGTCGGAGAGAAACGTCATTTTTTTCATATTTTATTCAACTGTTTAAGCATTTCTGACCATATGTTGTGACGTTTTCACTGCGACCCCTTTAAGAGTGAAGTGACTCTTAGAGATATCATAAACTATTTTACTTCAAAGCAGTATTTAGTTTTCCTTCACAATTCAGTGATTCTATATTTTGATCCGCAACAAATGGGCTTTTAGAATTAATTGGACATGAAATGTGTTTTTTTTTTATTTAAAAAAAGTGGCAAGACAGTCTGAGGAAGATTTAGGCTACAATAAAAAAAAAAGATAAAGCATAACTATGTTGTAGATATTTAAAAAGTAAACTAAACTAAAAATACCATTGAGTTTGCAACTCGCCGCCTTTATTCATTTCAAACTGAGGGAAGCGCGGCAGAAGGGACGAGGCGGTTACAACAGCTGCGGTTGCCGCCCACGTGAGCGCGCACAGCTTTCGCCCAACCGCTCAGCTCTCCCCGTGTTCTAACGGAAAAGGTATTTTTTCTCTCGACTTTTATTCTTCACAACAGCTCATATAGGCTACAGAGGCTAACAGCGGTATACATGTTGTAAGAGAGACACAGGCGGACTTCCGATACGATTTTGGGGGGTAGCGGGTCGGCCGATGATCAAAGGGTTGGAGGTTCGATCCCCGCCCTGCCACCTGTGTCATGGTTGTTGTGTCCTTGGGCAAGACACTTAACCCACCTTGCCTTGTGTGAATGTCGATAGTTAGCCTGCTGCTATGTGTGTGTGAATGTGTGTGTGAATGGTAACGTGGGAATGGAAACAGGTCTCCCTTGAAAAAGAGTCTTCGGTCTCAATGGGATTTACCTGTAGAAATAAAGGTTAAAAAAAATAAAATAAAAAAAATGACTGAAACACCTTGCTGTCATTGCAGCCGGTGGAGTCCTCCGGTAAGGAGAGGGCTGAGAGGGCGGTGTGAAAAGGCCTTAGCAGTGAAATGGATTATTCTATAGACTGAGAGACATTATGTAGCCTACGATATGCAGTAAACTGGTGAAATTGGAAGAGTAGGCCTACAATATAAGGGCAAATCAAACCTATAATGGGTTAGGCCTATGCTTTACTATGTAGCAGTTAGGCTACTAAACACAATAGGCTATCAAAACATTGCGCGCACACACACACACACACACACACGCACGCACGCACGCACGCACGCACGCACGCACACACACACACACACACACACACACACACACACACACACACACACACACACACACACACACACACACACACACACACACCACACACACACACACACTCCTCCCACCGCCGCTCGCGCCCCTGTTCTCTATCACGTCCGCAGTGAACCTTTGAATACTGAGACGCTGCGCTCACAACTCATTCGTCTAGTCGCATCACCAACTAGCAGGAACCATGTCAGGAAGAGGCAAGGGAGGAAAGGGGCTCGGCAAGGGAGGCGCCAAACGCCACCGCAAAGTGCTCCGTGATAACATCCAGGGAATCACCAAGCCAGCGATCCGCCGTCTGGCTCGCCGCGGCGGAGTGAAGCGAATCTCCGGCCTGATCTACGAGGAGACCCGCGGCGTGCTCAAGGTCTTCCTGGAGAACGTCATCCGTGACGCAGTGACGTACACCGAGCACGCCAAACGTAAGACCGTCACCGCCATGGACGTGGTGTACGCTCTGAAGAGGCAGGGCCGCACACTGTACGGCTTCGGAGGTTAAACAGGACCGACCATAACATCAACCCAACGGCTCTTTTAAGAGCCACACACTTTGTATAAAGAGAATATATTCCTGAACATGTTCAAACTAAATCCAAATGTAATATCTCATATATATAAGATCTTAATGACAATAGTATTCCCAATGTTTTTTTTTAGAGACTTTATTTGACCAAGAATATTTCCACTTAAAGGTGCAGTGTGTAATATGACATCATCAAGAAAGTTCTACAAAGTTCTAGAATGCAACGCTCCCTGGGTAACCCCAACCCTTTCGAATAATAACAGAAGCTACAGTGGCCTTCAAGGACAAGAACAATTCTACATTTTAAACAATGCACCTGATGACATTCCAACTATGACACTTTCAAGATGGCAGCACTAGGCATCTTGGTCTTGGCATCTTGGCACTTGGTCCAAAATATGCAGAAATATGGACATATATTTCTAAGGAAAAAAATAATAATTTTTTTTTCAGCTATTATGCACTAAATTAAATGTGCTTATGGATATTATAATTACTTTCTACAAAATCTGCTAGGAAATAAAACCCAAAATTCTACACACTGCAGGTTTAATATAAATTATTAAACATTTCATGAATTACTGTTCTGTAGTTTTATAGAGGAATCAAACTCACTTTTATATCCGACCCAGGCCACAAAGCGATGAGAACAAAAAGGATAATATGGTAATATATAACCTGCCATAAATAGATATGATTATAAATACTAGTTTAAAGGTGCACTGTGTAACTTTGGGTGTGTCAGAGTGACATTTTTTCTATGGTATATTCTCATAACTGAATAAACTTTCCTCCCAGGAAAATGTGATCCCTGGAACACTGTTTGAAGTTAGAAAGCTTCCTGAAAAGTTACTGTTTCACTGTTGTTTACAGCAGCAGGGCACAATACAACAACATAGCTGGCCTGCTTTTTTAAAGGCCTACCAGTTTACAGAGCCTAGGCTGTGTATTCACACACAAAAAGTCAGCACACACACTTAGCAGGCTGTGAGGAGATATTCACTTATTTTAACAAACTGATACGTCAACATTCTCCATAATTACCTACTATACCTTTAACTATATCGTCACAACTGAATATGTGATGCAGCATTTTCGACACATGGATATTTTCTACCTATAATATCTATATGTAACATACTCTAAGATTGTGACATATTCGTCATTATATAATTGAAGGTTAACTCTTTAGTTGAAGTGTGTGGCTCTTAAAAGAGCCGTTGTGTTGTTGGTGGTTTCAGAGGATCTACTTCTTGGCGACCTTCTCGGTCTTCTTGGGCAGCAGCACCGCCTGGATGTTGGGCAGCACGCCGCCCTGAGCGATGGTCACTCCGCCCAGCAGCTTGTTGAGCTCCTCGTCGTTGCGGACGGCCAGCTGCAGGTGGCGGGGGATGATGCGGCTCTTCTTGTTGTCGCGGGCAGCGTTTCCAGCGAGCTCCAGGATCTCAGCGGTCAGGTACTCCAGCACCGCCGCCAGATACACGGGCGCTCCGGCTCCGACGCGGTGGGCGTAGTTACCCTTCCTCAGCAGCCTGTGCACGCGGCCCACGGGGAACTGGAGCCCGGCGCGAGAGGAGCGGGTCTTTGCCTTCGCTCTGACCTTACCGGCTCCCTTACCACGTCCAGACATTTTGCAGAGATTGGTGTTTGTTCTGAATTCTAACGAGAGAAAAGAGAAGCGACGAGCAACGGCAACGAGTTTATATGCGCTCAGGGACTGATCGCTGATTGGCTGGATAGGACGTTAGAGTAATCGGCCAATCAGAAGAGAGTTCCGGACTTAAAAAAAAAAAACTTTCAGCAGGACATTCATACAGTATCGAACGAAAATAGAAACATTTTACTGAATAAAAGTTGTTTATAATTTTCAGGCTCTGTAAACTGGTGGGCCTTTGAAAACAAAGCTTCCAGCTATGTTGACATTCCCTTTGTGTACATACCAGTTTACAGAGCATAGGCTGTGGATTAACACCTATTGTTATGTTTATCCAGTAAGTGTTTTTATTATGTTCAAATTAGGGCTGTCAAGCGATTTAAAAAAAATCTAATTAATTACAGGCTCTGTGATTAATTCATCTCATATTTCTATGACACTTTTATGCCTCTCTCTCTCTTTCTCTCTCTCCCTCCCCCTCCCTCTCACTCTGTCCGTCTCTCTCTCTCTTTCTCTCCCTCTCTCTCTCTCTCTCTCTCTCTCCCTCCCCCTCCCTCTCACTCTGTCCGTCTCTCTCTCTCCCTCTCCCTCCCCCTCACTCTGTCCGTCTCTCTTTCTCTCTCTCTTCCCGCCATCTTTAAGCAGCAATAAGAAATGTTTTCAAATACACGTCAATATTCTAAACTTGCCATAAACAAACCATTTCAAACTGCCATGGATACAGAAACAGTGATTTTTATTTATTGTACTGTCAGATTGTTTTGTTGCTCTTTGTCTTTATTCACGTTGTTTGTGTGAATCGCTGTGAACAAAAAAAAACATTTTTCAAAGACTTTAAATAGTTTTACGATAACAGACACCATGATGCGGCTCTTCTTGTTGTCTTCTTGTTTGTAAACCAAACTGTGGGCCCTGCTGCTGTAAACAACAACAGTGAAACAGTAACTTTTCAGGAAGCTTTCTAACTTCAAACAGTGTTCCAGGGATCTACATTTTCCTGTGAGGAAAGTTGTTTATTCAGTTATGAGAATAGGCTATACATAAGAAAATGTTTCGCCTCACTCAAAATGAAAAAAAAAATTAGAAAGTCTAAAAGTCAAACAGTGTAGGCTGATGGATTATTTTATATACGGAGGAACATTATTTGGGCTACAATAAAGAATGCAGGAAAGTCCATTTTTCTCATTGTGTGATATATATGCAAGACATGCTATCTCTGATCCACTGTGCAATAGGAACGATAAAAAATATAGAGTGTAATAAGATAAACATAAACACGTGTAATATAATGGCAGAGAGACTAACCCTTTAATGAAAAAAAAACATTCAGTTTCCAACTCGCCGCCTTTAGGCTATTCATTTCAAACTGAGTGAAGGGCGGCAGAGGGGACGAGGCGGTTACAACAGCTGGGGTTGCCGCCCACGTGAACGCGCACAGATTTTGTCCAACCGCTCAGCTCTCCCGTGTTCAAACTTTCGGCGGCAAGGTGGAAATACAAGGCATTTTATATACAATCTATGATGTTAACTATCCAGACCTAAACAACACGGCTCTACCATTTATTAGTTCAATGTTAAAGCGTCTGGCATTTAAAGAAAAATTAAATATATTCTACGTTAAACAGAAACATGTGGAACCAGCGATTGAAGACTATTTTCTAGGGAATTACTCTTTCAAACCGAACTGCACATATAATATATATTAATTAATAAAAGTAACCAAAGACGTAACCATCGTTATACATGCTGTCATTAGGAATCAGTGTGGTGGACTTCTGGTCGGACTATCCAACAATAGATAAGAATCTATATAATATATGTGATCCCAGCGATAAACTGAAGCACCTCGCTGTCATTGTGAAGTCAGTTTAAAGGACTATTTTATATAATGAGGAACAGTATGTACAATATGCATTAAACTGGTGAAATTGGAAGAGCACAATAGGGCCAAACAAACTAACTGTTATGCATTTCTATGTAGCAGTTACTGAAAACTGCTACAACAGGTTAAGCATAATTATGTGCAGTATTAGAGTGTAAAGAGGAAAGCAGCTCTTGACTGTGGAAGTGTGTGGCTCTTAAAAGAGCCGTTGTGTCTTTGTTGTCGTGGTAGAAACAGCGCTCGTGGTTTTACTTGGAGCTGGTGTACTTGGTCACGGCCTTGGTTCCCTCAGACACGGCGTGCTTGGCGAGCTCGCCGGGCAGCAGGAGGCGGACGGCGGTCTGGATCTCCCGGGAGGTGATGGTGGACCGCTTGTTGTAGTGAGCGAGGCGGGAAGCTTCGCCGGCGATGCGCTCAAAGATGTCGGACACGAAGGAGTTCATGATGCCCATCGCCTTGGAGGAGATGCCGGTGTCGGGGTGGACCTGCTTCAGGACTTTGTACACGTAGATGGCGTAGCTCTCTTTGCGGGACTTGCGCCTCTTCTTGCCGGTCTTGGTGGCTTTAGACACGGCTTTCTTGGAGCCCTTCTTGGGCGCTTTGACGGTCTCTGCTCCAGGCATGTTCGTATCAGAGAAGAATCAGCTGAGTAGAATGATACAATGTCGCAGCGAGGCTTTATATCTATGTTGCCTGATGCAGATTAGACTGTGTCGCTGCTCGCACCGGATTGGCTGTTGTTGCTTTCTGGACTGAGCATGCGCAGTAAATGTGTCCCTAAGAGCACATTTTTAAGATTAATCATGAATTTATGTATTTGAAGTTGAGTTGTGTGTAAAGGAGGAATGAGTCAAATATGTATTACTTTAAAGGGTCAGTGTGTAGTTTCAGAGGAGGGGGATTTGTTTAAATTCACAGAGCCTGCAGTTAGTTTACTAAACATATTTTCTCTACATGTAATTCTTAGTATTGAATAATTCTATCATCATGAATCATTTTGGGGAACCTGGAACCAAACGTAAGACTAGAATATGTTTGTAAACCAAACTGTGGGCCCTGCTGCTGTAAACAACAACAACAGCAAACAGTAACTTTTCAGGAAGCTTTCTAACTTCAAACTGTTCCAGGGATCTACATCTTCCTGTGAGGAAAGTTTGTTTATTCAGTCATGAGAATATACCTTAGAAAATGTTTCACTTCTCTGACACACACAAAGTTATAGTGAAATGGATGCATGTTACAGTATAGTTGTTCCAATGCTTTTCATTGACACGGAGCCACGAAGAAAAAGCAAATAATGTTCTTCATTTTGTGTTCGATGTATCTAGTGTTTATTTATTGTGGGCTATATATTACTTTTTTTATTACTACTATCTTATCATCATCATCATCATCATCTTTTATTATTAGACTCAAGGTCCATTTAAAAAACATACAATACAAGAAATAGACACCACACACACACACACACACACACACACACACACACACACACACACACACACACACACACACACACACACACACATAAATAAGAATAAAATCATACCGACCAATTATAAAAGGCACTTATACCAATGCCTCCAAAGGTAGCGTACTGCGCTATAACTTGGGTTTGACAGCAGCATTATGATTTCATTATTAGAGTCATTCAGGCGACAGATAAATCGATACATAAGGTTCCTCAATACAACTTGTAAGGTGTTAACTCCCTTTGTACTCATTGCACTGTGACTTGGGTCAGATATAAAGGCAGGTTCACTTCCTGTGTCTGGAAAATACAATAAATAATACAAATATATAATATAAATATTTGCAGGAAAAACACAATAAAGTTTACTTGAAAATGTGGGGTGTGTGTGCAACGTACAGCAGAAGGTATAAACTCCATGTGCCATCAATAATAATAGGAGGAATATAAAAGAGTTCCAGGGATCACATTTTCCTGTGAGGAAAGTTTGTTTATTCAGTTATGAGAATATACCATAGAAGAAATTTCACTTCTCTGACACACAAAGTTACACAGTGCACCTTTAAACTAGTATTTATAATGATATATATTTATTTATGGTGGGTTATATATTACTATATTTTCCTTTTTGCTACTCATTGCTCTGTGGCCTGGGTCAGATATAAAAGTGAGTTTGATTCCTCTATAAAAGTACAGTAATTCATAAAATGTTTAATAATTTATATTAAATTATATTCTTGGTCAAATTCCCTCTATTAACAACATTGGGAATACTATTGTCATTAAGATCTTATATATGTGAGATATTACATTTGGATTTAGTTTGAACATGTTCAGGAATAAATTCTCTTTATACAAAGTGTGTGGCTCTTAAAAGAGCTGTTTAACCGCCGAAGCCGTACAGTGTGCGGCCCTGCCTCTTCAGCGCGTACACCACGTCCATGGCGGTGACGGTCTTACGTTTTGCGTGCTCGGTGTACGTCACTGCGTCACGGATGACGTTCTCCAGGAAGACCTTGAGCACACCGCGGGTCTCCTCGTAGATCAGGCCGGAGATTCGCTTCACTCCGCCGCGGCGAGCCAGACGGCGGATCGCTGGCTTGGTGATTCCCTGGATGTTATCACGGAGCACTTTGCGGTGGCGTTTGGCGCCTCCCTTGCCGAGTCCCTTTCCTCCCTTGCCTCTTCCTGACATGGCTCCTGCTAGTTGGTGAAGCGACTAGACGAATGAGTTGTGAGCGCAGAGTCTCAGTATTCAAAGGTTCAATGCGGACGTGATAGAGAACAGGGGCGCGAGCTGCGGTGGGAGGAGTGTGTGTGTGTGTGTGTGTGTGTGTGTGTGTGTGTGTGTTGTGTGTGTGTGTGTGTGTGTGTGTGTGTGTGTGTGTGTGTGTGTGTGTGTGTGTGGTGGGAGGAGCTAAACTCAGCAGCAGTTTACAATGGGATCCTTTATATTATTATGTCAAATGCATAATGACAAATAAACCATCTTGAATCTTGACTGTACTCTTCAGCGTTACAAAGAGATTATTGTTTATTACCGATCGAGGGAAATGCTTGTCCTCTCTGCACTCCTGGAAGTCAGTTTTTTTGTAATATGTCTAATTTTAACATCTTAAACCTGCAGTGTGTAATATGACATCATCAATAAAGTTCTACAAAGTTCTAGAATGCAACGCTCCCTGGGTAACCCCACCCCTTTAGAAAAATAACAGAAGCTACAGTGGCCTTCAAGGACAAGAACAATTCTAAATGTTAAACAATGCACCTGATGACATTCCAACTATGACACTTTCAAGATGGCGGCACTAAAATATGCAGAAATATGGACATATATGAGACCCTTTCTAAGGGAAAAAATAATAATTAAAAAAAAAATTTCAGCTATTATGCACTCAATTAAACATACTTATGGATATTATAATTACTTTCTACAAAATCTGCAAGGAAATAAAACACAAAATTCTACACACTGAAGAACTAAACTCTCAGCTGCAACTTTTTACATTTTAAAAACTATGAAAATAAAATCTAGGAGCATTTGAATTTATTTTATTTGTATACTTTTATTCCCCCCCCCACTTTCTTTCTGTATATATGTATGTGTGTATGTAAATCATTTCTTTAAATTTTTATAATAAATATTTAATTATTTTCATTCTGCTTTCTTTTAACTATTTGCAATAAAAAATAAAAAATTGTAGGAAGCTGTAAATGTGAACAATAAGATGATAACCAGCTTTTTCTCCTACAATAAAGTATATTTAAAAAAAAACATTCTTTACGAGAATCCAAAACCCGTTTTTCCTAAATTAATAACACCTAATACTTTTAGCTTTGGTTTACTCATGGAATAAAAAAAATACAGTATCTGAAAATATATGAATATAACATAAAAGCAATCAAAAGATGTATAATACAGAAATGTCAACCATCTGAAAAGTTGGTTTATTCTAGATTCAATGAATTTAGATTTCAAAGTTTGTCTTTTTGAAATAAATTACAGATTATTATTATTATTATTTTTTAGATAAACCTGTCAATGTTTTTGAATATTTTTGAATTCACACACATTTCCGCTAGTGTTTTAAAACATTCAGAAAAATCCCAAAACATTTGACATTATGTGAAATAGTTCCTTGAATCCTTTAATAAATATCATGTACACTGTTGAGTTAAGTTTCTTTATTTGTCAATTTACACAAGACACATTGAAATTCGTTTTTATCATCTCCCCTCTCAAGTTCCCACACTCCAGAGGGGGTCAGAGCACAGGGTCAGCCATAGTACAACGCCCCTGGAATTTTTTTTGTGTAGTCACTTTTGTGAGATACTGTATATGAAGTATCAATATATATTTTTTGGAGATACACATTCAAATGTTTTGGAAAAGTTTTGAAATGTTCAAGTCATTTAAACAGCTGTTGGTCTGGGTCCATCTGAACAAAGCAAAATTCTTCCACAGCTGATCTAGAGTCAGATTTCCAGCAGCTTTCTTTGCAAGTATAAATCAACACCGTCCCAAACTCCAATTCTACCTCTTTTCCACACCCACTGCTTCTTCCACCATCTTTACCATCATCTCTCCATCGTAGCAAACTAACTAGCGCCGGCATTAGCTGCATTTCAAACGTCCTGGGGCCTTTGCAAGCGCCACACGTTGACACGAGTTGAGTTAAATTCTCCGGCGGGTCTGATATGAAAAGGGGTTTCTCGCCGCGGCAGTAACGTAGAATTTGCTGAGGACATAACAAGATTTTTTTCATGAATCTAGAGAAAATTGCGTCTCCGTGCCTGGCTTTAGATTTCTCGTATTTTTCTTGGGCGTTGCTGCCACTGCTGCTTTCGTTTTCGTCCATATCTCCGACACGCAATCCCTCTCGACGCTCATATTCCTCGAGGAGATTTTCAGCGTGTTTTAAGTCATGGAAGTCCGAATCGCTAAGATCTGTCTCCGCGTAAACGTTGATGAAGTGGGATTGTAGAACGGGAATATCCTTCTCCTTCTCCTCTGGTTCCTGTGTGTGTGTTTGTGTTGATGGTGGTTCAGACAAACTGAGGCTGTGAAGCTGAAGGCTGCTCACGTCAACATCAACACCGACAGCTGGAAAACAAAGGAAAGAAAGAGATTAATATGACTGAAAATATGTTCTTATGATAGATAAACATTACATTTTCATATGAAGCAAAATAATAATAATAATATATATTTTTTTTTAAATGTTATCCACCAACATAAACACATACAGCTCCTGAAAAGTCCAGTCTGTATTTTTCTTAAATCTTCATCTCTACATTACTTAATGGAAATGCTCTTTAATGACAACAAATGTATTGGAATTTTGTAGAAATGTTGTCAGTAGTATATAGAATAAAACCAAAATGTTCATTCTACTCAACCATATGTCTATAAATAGTAAAACGAGAGACACTGAACATTTGCAGTGGTCTCTAAATTTTGAGATGTACATATATACACACAGTCAAAATAACAAAACAAAAACAGGAAAAACAACTGTAACAATAACACTAATAATACATTAATAGCGATAATGGTGAGAGGAAAAAAAGGAATAAAATAAAAAATAAAATAAAATAAAATAAAATAAAATAAAATAAAATAAAATAAAATAAAATAAAATAAAATAAAATAAAATAAAATAAAATAAAATAAAATAAAATAAAATAAAATAAAATAAAATAAAATAAAATAATTGACAAATTTCACATTATATATTCCATCAAACAGCATTGACGTGCCCAAAAAGGAGTTGGAAGAAATAAAAAAATTATTAGAATTATTTTTTAACTCTCATGTATTATGTCTATTTTGACATTTCTTCAAACAACTACAGACAAATAATTTTTAATAATAATAATAATAATAATAATAATAATAATAATAAAGCTGACAAAGAAATTATATTGTTTTTTTAACAGCATTTTGCCTTATGTATTATTTTAATTTCGGGTAGTTTCTTATTTCTTAAATAATAATTTATTATTAAATTAAATTACATTTTAGTTTGCTTTTAATTTGACATGTCAAAAACAATTCTTCATTCATTTCTTCTTACTAATTTAAATGAAAAAAAAAATAGAGAAAAATACTCAAAATAAACACGTATTTAAAGGAATACTTCACCCATACGGAACCGGCGTTCTATCATAACAAAATCGCTATTATAATATAATGAATGAGGTTTTTCTTCCCTCAGTGTGAGACAGTGAGACCATAAAACACTCTTTCTGCCTTTTCTCAGGCTAGGATGAACCGATTTTTAAACTTTTAGCACATTTATACTACATAGGATCTCAGAGTTCAATACACATTCATATTTCCACCGGTGAAGTAGGTCTTTAAAGTTCTCACCTTTGCTGTCTGCTTGTGGAGCTGCAGTCTTCTCTTCCTCCTCCATCCCCCAGTCATCAGCGGCATCACACCAATCCGTGGCCGCCAGAGGAGCGTCCTGAGGCGGGTTGGTTTGACCGTGAGTCCCCGCCGAAGTCTCCACCTCCACCTCCAGAGCCTGAGAGCGGAGCACCTTCCAACTCTCTGCCCGCCCAAGGCACTCGGTCCCCGGGCAGGCGAACAGGTGGAGGTCCCGGTGGTAGGGCGAGGCCTCCAGGGGGCAGTACACTTGGACCACATGAGCCAGCGGGGTTTGACAGCTTCCACAGCGGGGAAAAGAGCGTGGGAAGCCGGGTAGAAAGTCAGGAAGACCGCCAATCTTATTGGTTAGAAACGAGGATTGGTGTCGCTTTGGGTCCAAGTCTCCCTCACACACACCGAGTAAAGAAATCTGCTGAGCGCGTGAAGCCATGATAGCTGTCTCGCTCTCTCTCTCACGTGTTTACAACGCCGACCGGAAAGAGAGGCAAATAGGTCCGTCACCAAAACAATTCCGACTGCCTTCCTCTTCCTTGGAAATTCACGGGAGCTTGCATTCATACCCTGCGTTCCGAATCACATACTTTTTCTTTTTACTACACTACATACTAAAGTACAGAAGAGTTTTAGGGCCACAGACAGGAGAGAAAAAAAAAATCAGATAAGGAAGTGTTTTTTTCATTATGTCGAGAAATGTCAAGAATAAAGACGAATACTCCTAAATGCTATTGGAGTTAGTGGGGGCATTTATGAATGTTCAGCATACTACAATTGACTTGCATGTATTGGGACGTCCTAAATCTTTTTCTGGCATACTAAATAGTAGGGAAGTATGGGGATTGGAACGCAGGGAAACTGTTTATTGTCATCATGTTCTCAGTCATACAACACAATTCTTCCTTTGTTTTCCACAGACTGAATGCCAAGAAAGAAACATGAAAATATGCAATATACAAGTCAAATAGAAAAAAGCAGCAACAAAACAGAATATACAATTTACAAGGCAAATAGAAGATAAAACAACACATTTAAGTTAAAATCAAATCAAACGGAAGGTTGCAAATCCAAGAAATTCATAATTTTGTCATACAAAAAGTAGGTATTGTTTTCATGCAAAAAGTCAACTGGCAAAGTTTCATGATGACACCTATATTTTACAAATGTTACCATATTCACCTGCATTCACTCTCTCACTCTCTGTTTGTCTTTCTCTCTGTCTTTTTCTCTCTCTCTCTCTCTCTCTCTCTCTCTGTGTGTGTGTGTCTCTCTCTCTCTCTGCCTCTCTCTGTGTGTCTCTCTGTCTTTCTCTCTGTCTCTCTCTCCCTCTCACTCTGTCCGTCTCTCTCACTCTCTCTCTCTCTTTCTCTTTCTCTTTCTCTCTCTCTGTCTCTCTCTCTCTCTTTCTCTCTCTCTCTCTCTCTCTCTCTCTCTCTCTCTCTCTCTCTCTCTCTCTCTCTCTCTCTCTCTCTCTCGCTCTGGAATGAAACATTTTTAGGGTAAAAAACAAGAATGGACTTAGACACTCAATAAACGTCAAACACACATGTACTGTGAATTATATTAGTTTTGCTGTTATTATAAAATTGAATTTATAATTTCAACCAGCAGAGGTCAGTCACACATCACTGTTCTCTTTAGCTCATCAACGATCTTGTAGAAGGAATATTTAAAAAAAAAAAAAAAAATTATTTTGTATTAACAGCATAATTAAAGCTGGGGTGGAGGATTTGGGGAGAAAATGGCAGTTGGGATAGAGATTCGAATCCAAATACCTCAACCGCTCCACTTGTTCTCTTTGGTCCCTCCCCTATGGTCCCTCCCTGACACGCTCTACACCAACAAAGTCGTGCCAAAGTGAATGGACAGTCCCAACTTCAATCAGATTTTTCACTTTACACATTTCACAGGCATGTCATAGCAGTGCATATGGAGGTGCAGTGTGTAATATGACATCATCAAGAAAGTTCTACAAAGTTCTAGAATGCAACGCTCCCTGGGTAACCCCACCCCTTTAGAATAATAACAGAAGCTACAGTGGCCTTCAAGGACAAGAACAATTCTAAATGTTAAACAATGCACCTGATGACATTCCAACTATGACACTTTCAAGATGGCAGCACTAGGCCTTGGTCCAAAATATGCAGAAATATGGACATATATGAGACCCTTTCTAAGGGGAAAAATAATAATTTAAAACATTTTTTTCAGCTATTATGCTCTCAATTAAATGTACTTATGGATATTATAATTACTTTCTACAAAATCTGCTAGGAAATAAAACCCACAATTCTACACACTGCAGGTTTAAGGTATATAATGGTGACAACTGTATATAATAAATAGACAAATATAATTATTTAATATTTTATAATAACGATAAGCTTTAGGTATTTACAAAACAAAGTTAAAAAGTACTTTACAGAGCAGATTAAACATGTACACACACAATCTAAGGAAAAAAAACTGCAAAAAAATGTATTAACACTATAAGTGCTCTGAGCCAGGAGACAGGGTGAGATTTAGAATCAGGCAAGCATTAAAGGTGAAGTCAGTGATTCTGGAGAACGCTTGTTGTGTGGGAGAGAGAGAGAGTGAGAGAGAGGGAGAGAGAGGGAGAGAAAGAGAGAGAGATGGCCGTAAAGGTTTTGTTTCAACATTGAATTGAAAGTAAAGAAGTAAAGAAAAAGAAAAAAATGGGAAATAATAAACAACAAAACAAATGAAACAAGTGGACACATGCAGTTACAATAAACTAATATTTTCACATAATGAAAACCACAAATAAAAAATACTTAATTTCCTGCATTCTGGGGAATTTTTAAGCACCAATTCTTGCCTTTTCTTCTGTCAATTAGAAAGGCCAGAAAGTTTTTTCTTTCAGCTGTGTCCTCTTTGACTGTAAAATAATAACATTGTTAGATTTAGATTAACACTTTGCCTGTTCTTATCATTCTGCTGTGATGATTTAAAACATGGACTCTGTGACCTGGATAAGGCACTCCTCGTTTTACTGTTTATGGAAGTTGAACATTTACCTGGTCAGCTGCTCAGAGCCACCTCACCGCTTACTGGAAATCACGTCTGAATTAGCTGCTTAGTTCACAGACATCGGACACTTTTTCCTTGGATATTTTTAAGTTTCTTTTGGTCTATCTATCTATCTATCTATCTATCTATCTATCTATCTATCTATCTATCTATCTATCTATCTATCTATCTATCTATCTATCTATCTATCTATCTATCTATCTATCTATCTATCTATCTATCTATCTATCTATCTATCTATCTATCTATCTATCTATCTATCTATCTATCTATCTATCTATCTATCTATCTATCTATCTATCTATCTATCTATCTATCTAGATTTTCTCAGGGCACACACCATATATTTTTTTCATTTGAGATACTGTAGCTACATTCAGGCCTTTGGAGTTGTTGAGGAACACCGATGAGTTATGACACAGGGTAAGTGTGAAATATATATAATTATTATTTATTTCATAGAGGCAGGCAGGGTCTGATATTTTAAGTATTTTTTGTGCACAGATTTACTGTAAATTAAGACACACACAGACCGACAGACAGACAGACAGACAGACAGACAGACAGACAGACAGACAGACAGACAGACAGACAGACAGACAGACAGACAGACAGACAGACACACACAGTACACACAGGTAGCGGATCATATGGAAATTCACAAATTTTGACGAAAAAGTGATTTTGACAACAAGCATTCTACAGAATCACTGACTACACCTTGAAATTTATCATCCACATTTTCAGCTGTAAGTAATCATACAAAAGGAAGGACTTATAATATTCATCTGTGTGTTGGAAGCTTTGAAAGTTCACGTTATTCAAATATTACTTTCGCCAGTTGATTTGAATGCAGAGTGAGAGGGTTGCACGCTGTAAATCGTCTTTTAAACGCTTTTTAATTTTTTTTTTTATATATATTTTTGTAATTTTTATGCTTTATTGATAGTATAGAGACAGAGTTGAAATGGGGCAGAGAGGGGAGTGACATGCAGAGAACGACCGCGGGCTGGAATCGAACCCGGGTCCGCTGCTGGCCGAGGCCCATGGGGGGGGGGGGGGGGGCGCCCTACCAACTGAGCTAAGGGCGCCCCCTTTTTAAACGCTTTTCAGACGGTTGGGGTTGACGTCGCTTAATTTATCTTTTACTAGTTTGCTTTTGGACTTTACTGCACTTTAACGTAACTCATGTGGTTCTCTTATCTGATGTGTGTGTGTGTGTGTGTGTGAGAGAGAGAGAGAGAGAGAGAGAGTGTGTGTGTGTGTGTGTGTGTGTGTGTGAGAGAGAGAGAGTGTCACAGTGTAACCCCCTGCAAAAATACACAGGATTTTTTTTTCTTTTGAAATCAAACTTTTCTAAAATAATTATGAATGACTTCATTACATTATCTATACTGTCTGTGTGTGTGTGTGTGTGTGTGTGTGTGTGTGTGTGTGTGTGTGTGTGTGTGTGTGTGTGTGTGTCTGTGTGTGTGTGTGTGTGTGTGTGTGTGTGTGTGTGTGTGTGTGTGTGTGTGTGTGTGTGTGTGTCTGTCCCCCAGTCTCTCACTCTTGACAAGATGAGTGATTTGGAGGGAAAAGACAAATCAGAGTCTGACGTCAGAGATGAATCCGGACCCCCTGTCACGAGGTAAAATGATTATTCAGTTAAAGGAATACTTCACCCATACGGAACCAGCGTTTTATCATTATACAATCGCTATTATAATATAATGAATGAGGTTTTTCTTCCCTCAGTCTTTCCTCAGTCTTCCCTTGGCCCAGCTGTCCTGTTAATCCTATAACCCTACATTTTTTTACTAGCGTGATGTCACACATGGGAAAATGTATGGTTAGACAGTGAGACCATGAAACACTCTTTCTGCCTTTTCTCAGGCTAGGATGAACCGATTTCTAAAAATGTTTGCACATTTATACTACATAGGATCTCAGAGTTCAATACACCTTCATATTCCACCGGTGAAGTAGGCCTTTAGATTATATTATCTGCACTATACAACTGTTATCTTATGGTCACAACTACTGGTTCAAGGTTCAGCTTTATTATCGTCATATAATTTAGCCTTTGCGCATGACATGCTGTTATGTATGCCTAGGAGCAATAAAATACTCCTGCCCAAAGTAGGCCAGTAATTTAAAAACATTTTTTATTTATTTTTTAACCTTTATTTATACAGGTAAATCCCATCGAGACCGAAGACTCTTTTTCAAGGGAGACCTGTTCCCATTTACACGTTACCATTCACACACACATTCATACACAGATAGTTGGCTACCTATTGACATTCATAGTATATAGTATATTATATGGCAATAAGCGAAGGAAAAAGCACAACACATTTTATTTATTTATGAGGAAGATATACAGTTATGTGTATACGCACACATATACACTGAAAAATAAGTAATATCAGATTGTCCTGATTCAAAACTATTAGGGTCGATCAGCTTAGATTATTGATATTAAAGTAAAATTCGTAAAATAGTAAATGGTAAATGGACTTGACTTATATAGCGCTTTTAGCCGATGAGGTTTTTCTTCCCTCAGTCTTCCCTTGGCCCATCTGTCCTGTTAATCCTAACCCTACATTTTTACTGAAGTGATGTCACACATGGTAAAATGTAGCGTTAGACAGTGAGACCATAAAACACTCTTTCTGCCTTTTCTCAGGCTAGGACGAACCGATTTCTAAAAATGATTGCACATTTATACTACATAGGATCTCAGAGTTCAATACACCTTCATATTCCCACCAGTGAAGTAGGTCTTCAACCTCAAACTCAAAAATCTAGGAATACCACAGACCAACTGTGCTTTGCAGCTGATAATGCTTCAGTAATGCAAAGCTAAACCAAAGGGGTCACACACATGCACATGAGCTAACAAAAAAAAATTGAAATTAGGTGCTCTTCAATTACTTTTTTAAGTTGTTAGGTCTCGTGTACCCTATCGATGTCTGCGTTTTCCAATTTTTTTTCAAAAGGAATGAATAATAAAGTCACTATTGTGTCTCGTATTACAAAATAGTGCAATAAAGCTATCAGTAAGTACAGCCTCAACTAAAGCCTATACCAAAGGTCTGTTTTATGGCTCTGTACAGACACAGAGGCGCCACATCAACTTCTACTGATAAAGGTTAATAGAATACACGTCTCTGCGTGGACAATAAATAATCGCCAGAATTATCAAGATCTGTTAAAGGTGCAGTGTGTAATATGACATCATCAAGAAAGTTCTAGAAAGTTCTAGAATGCAACGCTCCCTGGGTAACCCCAACCCTTAGAATAATAACAGAAGCTACAGTAGCCTTCAAGGACAAGAACAATTCTAAATTTTAAACAATGCACCTGATGACATTCCAACTATGACACTTTCAAGATGGCGGCACTAGGCCTTGGTCCAAAATATGCAGAAATATGGACATATATGAGACCCTTTCTAAGGGAAAAAAGTATAATTAAAAAAAAAAATTCAGACATTATGCACTAAATTAAATGTACTTATGGATATCATAATTATTTTCTCCAAAATCTGTTAGGGAATAAAACCCAAAATTCTACACACTGCAGGTTTAATTTAGTGCATAATAGCTAAATTATAATTTTTTTTATTATTTATTTTTCCCTTAGAAAGGGTCTCATATATGTCCATATTTTTGCATATTTTGGACCAAGGCCTAGTGCCGCCATCTTGAAAGTGTCATAGTTGGAATGTCATCAGGTACATTGTTTAAAATGTAGAATTGTTCTTGTCCTTGAAGGCCACTGTAACTTCTGTTATTATTCTAAAGGGTTGGGGTTACCCAGGGAGCGTTGCATTCTAGAACTTTGTAAAACTTTCTTGATGATGTCATATTACACACTGCACCTTTAAACCTAATCCAATAAAACGAGCACAGAATTTTAGAAGAGTGTCTGGGCTCACAGTCAGCGACCATGTTTTACTTCTCAGACTGACTGAAGACCAGGAGATGTAGATGTTTGTGTGGTGGAAGACATTTTTTTTAAATGTTATTCTTAGTAAACTTTTTAAGACATAGGGGGCTTTCTGAATCGCTGTATTAAAATGTTGTGTATTTAGAGCTTTTTTTTTTTTAATATATTTTTTTGTCCTTTTTATGCTTTATTGATAGTGTAGAGACAGAGTTGAAATGGGGCAGAGACGAGAGTGACATGCAGAGAACGACCGCAGGCTGGAATCAAACCCGGGTCCGCCCCTTAGGATGCTACACATTTTTAAACCTCCTCATCATCCACCATAGCAGCAGTACTTTGAGTATTAGTAGCTTCCTCAATGGCTTTGTCCTTAATCAAGCATTTATGTGATGTTAATAAAAATATCTTTGTGTTTGCAGAGTTCAGTGCCAGGGACAGAGCACAGGGTCTGTTGCCTCCGGCTGTCTGTCTATGAAGAGTGACCGGTCCAAAGGTATTCAACCAGACTTCAGTAATGAACCTGGACCCTCAGACACAAAGTAAGAGACTGTTTTAACTGACTTAAAGCTGGGGTGGAGAATTTGGGGAGAAAATAGCAGTTGGGATAGAGATTAGAATCCAAATACCTCAACCGCTCCACTTGTTCTCTTTGGTCCCTCCCCTATGGTCCCTCCCTGACACGCTCTACACCAACAAAGTCGGTGCCAAAGTGAATGGACAGTCCCAACAGCCAATAAGAACAGAGAATCGGATTTTTTTTATTTTATTTTTCATTTTTTTTAGAATCGGAGCCTCGCTCTGATTGGTCAAAGTGTACCGCTCATGTTAATTTTAACCAATCAGAAATCACATAGGCCTACCCCAGCTTTAATGGAATAAGATGCATTGAAGATGAAAACTTTATAACTGAGGCTAATTTACTAATTTAAATGAATGACTTTCAGCTAACTCTGCCGTCTGTTGATTTTGTTTCTTTGTATATTATAATTTATACCAAAAGTTTCACAAATAGAAATCATTGGTGCCATCTTCGTCACCTTGAAAAAGTTTAGACTATTTTTATTTAATTTGTACTGGTGATCATGTACAGATCAGAGAATACACAACTCCAAGGCAGAGAGCTTTCTGAATGTCTGTGTCCTCAAAGAATTGTTCAAAAATACATATATTTAAATATCATTATGTTTGCAGAATTCAGTACCACGGACAGAGCACAGAGTCTGTTGTCTCCGGCTGTCTGTCTATGAAGAGTGACCGGTCCAGAATGTCTGCTCCAAACTTCAGTAATGAACCTGGACCCTCAGACACAAAGTAAGAGACTGTTTTCACTGACCTGATGGAAGACGGTGCTTCATACATGTCATTTATTTTTTCGTATTTGTACTCAAAATATTTAGTTAGATTTTTCAAATAAGCTGTTATAAGCGAGCATCCACCTTGAATCAGGGCACGTTTGAAAGGGGCTCATGTGTGAGGGTTGGCCTGTTTATCACTCACCATAGCTATCAGATGATAAGTTAGAGGAATACTTCACCAATACGGAACCGACGTTCTATCATTATAAAATCGCTATTATAATATAATGAATGAGGTTTTTCTTCCCTCAGTCTTCCCTCAGTCTTCCCTTGGCCCGGCTGTCCTGTTGATCCTAACCCTACATTTTTACAAGTTTGATGTCACACTAGTAAAAATGTAGGGTTAGACTGTGAGACCATGAAACACTCTTTCTGCCTTTTCTCAGGCTAGGATGAACCGATTTCTAAAATGTTTATTAATAAATAAATGTTTCTACAGTGAGACGGAGAAGAGTGTGTGTGGACAAAGATCCATACTGGAACCTGGACTGCAGACTGCCAGTCAGACCAACACTGTGCAAGGTAAGACGTGAGATCTGTCAGCTGATGTCATGTCATGTCTGAAAACAGGGTTCTTCTTGACTTATTTGTTGTATTGTTACAGTTTCGACATTAAAGCTGGGGTATGTGATTTCTGATTGGTCAAAGTTAACATGAGCTGTACACTTTGACCAATCAGAGCGAGGCTCCGATTCTCTGTTCTTATTGGCTGTTGGGACTGTCCATTCACTTTGGCACGACTTTGTTGGTGTAGAGCGTGTCAGGGAGGGACCATAGGGGAGGGACCAAAGAGAACAAGTGGAGCGGTTGAGGTATTTGGATTCAAATCTCTATCCCAACTGCCATTTTCTCCTCAAATCCTCCACCCCAGCTTTAAAGACTATCATAAAATCACAACATTTAAAACTTTACTTCATGTTTGTACCAGTGGTGTGCAAAACTGACGTAAACCTCTTAACGATAAGCGCACAAGGTGGGGGGGAGGGGGGGTCTGTCCCGAATACCATTTACAGGCTTCGAATATTCAAATAATTCGGGGCGACTGTGTCTCAGGTGGTAGAGCGGGTTGGCCAATGATCAAAGGGTTGGCGGTTCGAT
The DNA here is from genome assembly GCA_026122265.1 of Ammodytes dubius. Taxonomy (NCBI): domain Eukaryota; kingdom Metazoa; phylum Chordata; class Actinopteri; order Uranoscopiformes; family Ammodytidae; genus Ammodytes; species Ammodytes dubius. The sequence continues at coordinate 1,620,318 of CM047513.1, read as the reverse complement.
TCCCGCCCTGCCCCTTGTATCATGGTTATTCTGTCCTTGGGCAGCAAGACACTTCACCCACCTTGCCTCGTGTGAATGTGTATGACTGCTGTATGTTTGAGGTGGTGGTCTGAGGGGCCGTAGGTGCTGAATGGCAGCCACGCTTCTGTCAGTCTGCCCCAGGACAGCTGTGGCTACTATCGTAGTTTACCACCACCAGTATGACTGTGTGTGAACGAATGGAACCTGGAACCCTGTCAAGCGCTTTGAGTGCCTAGAAAAGCGCTCTATAAAATCCAATCCATAATTCGGGTCAGCCCTAGTTGGGTGTGGGGTATCGCGTCACAGCGGCCAGAGGTATTGCGGATACGTCGAAAAACACATCAAAAGTATTGAAATGAAAGCAAAAAAAAATCATCATTCCGGAGACGACCATTGCTTCATCTTTCAACCTCAATGTAAACCCTGAGCTCTCCGCAGAGCACCGTTTGCCTCCTGCAGCTGCAAACATTTGCTGATTGTCCGTGTTCGGAGGTAATCAGAGTATTTGGTGGAGGACATGGACCTAATAAAATCTAACGGATGATTTGTTGAACAGCTGTGGCTCTGGACATGCGCTCGTTACCACGTGAAAAAGACACACAAAAAGGCCTGACTAAGGTTTAAAGTGTTGTTGACTTTAGTAAAATGTATATAGTGCTTTTCTCACACTCAAAGACGCTTTACAGGGTTCCAGGTTCCATTCATTCACACACAGTCATACTGGTGGTGGTAAGCTACGATAGTGGCCACAGCTGCCCTGGGGCAGACTGACGGAAGCGTGGCCGCCATTCAGCGCCTACGGCCCCTCCGACCACCACCTCAAACATACAGCAGTCATACACATTCACACGAGGCAAGGTGGGTGAAGTGTCTTGCCCAAGGACACAACAACCATGACTGATGGGAATCGAACCGCCAACCCTTCGATCATTGGCCGACCTGCTCTACCACCTGAGCCGTCGTCTCGTTTTAGTGTTGGACATATAAATATAAAAAAAACACCAGATTCTCAATTCATAGGTCCAACAATTTTGTTTAATTTCAGAGAATAGTGGTCTGCAGGATGATTTAGATGAACATAAGATCAGTCTGAAGAAGAGATTTGAACATGTGACTGAGGGAACAGATCGAACAGGAAGTGGAACTCCCCTCAACAGGATCTACACTGAGCTCTACATCACAGAGGGACAGAGTGAAGAGGTTAATACCCAACATGAGGTCAGGCAGCTTGAGACCGCTTCCAAGAACCTCTATGACACTCCAATCAAGTGCCACGACATCTTTAAAGCCTTGCACGACCAACAGGGACACATTAGAGTCGTGCTAACAAACGGTGTCGCTGGCATTGGAAAAACCTTCTCAGTGCAGAAGTTCACTCTGGACTGGGCAGAGGGCCTGGAAAACCAAGATGTCAGTCTGCTGATTCTGCTTTCGTTCAGGGAGCTGAACTTGATCAAACATGAATGGTACAGTCTTCTCAAGCTGCTCCAGGAATTCCATCCAACATTACAGAAGGTCACAGCAGAGAAGCTCGTTCTCTGTAAAGTTTTGTTCATCTTTGACGGCCTGGATGAAAACAGACTTCCACTAGATTTTAATAACAAGAAGGTCGTGTCTGATGTCACACAGAAGTCATCAGTCAACGTGCTGCTGACGAACCTCATCAAGGGCAACCTGCTTCCCTCGGCTCTCATCTGGATAACTTCCCGACCTGCAGCAGCCAATCAGATCCCTCCTAGATGTGTCGACAGGGTGACAGAAGTACGAGGCTTCACTGACCCACAGAAAGAGGAGTACTTCAGGAAGAGATACAGTGATGAAGAGCTGTCCAGCAGGATCATCTCACACATCAAGACATCACGAAGCCTCCACATCATGTGTCTAATCCCAGTCTTCTGCTGGATCACTGCTACAGTCCTGGAGGATTGGATGAAGACCAGAGAGGACAGAGAGCTGCCCAAGACCCTTACTGAGATGTACACAGAATTCATGCTGGTTCAGATAGAGAGGGGGGCGCAGAAGTATGAGGAGAAGAAGTATGAAGATGATTATGGCTATGATTATAATAGGGAGAAGAAAAGGGAGGCTCTTCTGGATCTAGGGAAGCTGGCATTTGAACAACTACAGAAGGGAAACATCATTTTCTACGAAGAGGACATGGTGCAGTATGGGTGGGATTTCAGAGAGAGATTAGAGTACTCAGGACTTTGTACCGAGATATTCAAGGAGGAGACAGGGATCTTCTACGAATCAGTCTACAGCTTTGTTCATCTGAGCATTCAGGAGTTTCTGGCTGCAGTCTATTTAGACCACTGTTACGAACATGACAACATTGAGGTACTGAGGGGTTTCCTGGGAGAATATTATGTAAATTCATCCCTGGATGTCTTCCTGAAGAGCGCCATGGAGAAATCCCTCACAAGTGAAAATGGCCACCTGGACCTGTTTGTCCGCTTCCTTCATGGCCTCTCTCTGGAGTCCAACCCATTGAATGACCCATACAACAGTGAGATGGAGGAACAAGAGATCAGTCCAGAAACCATCCAGAGTGTCGTCAAAAACCTGAAGAAGATGAACAGTGATAAGATCTCTCCTGAGAGAAGCATCAACATCTTCCACTGTCTGACGGAGATGAACGACCTCTCAGTTCACCAGGAGATCCAAGAGTTCCTGAAGTCAGAGAACAGATCAGAGAAGGAACTCTCTGAGATCCACTGCTCTGCTCTGGCCTACATGCTGCAGATGTCAGAGGAGGTTCTGGACGAGTTGGACCTGAAGAAGTACAACACATCAGACCAGGGACGACGGAGACTGATTCCTGCTGTGAGGAACTGCAGAAAGGCTCGGTAAGTCCACATGCGATTAACATTATACATCAGTGTAGATTAGTATTTAAGTTCTTTAAATCTACACATTCTAGGGGGCGCTCATGGCGCAGTGGGTATAAGCCCCCCGGCCCAGGCCCCGCAGCAGACCCGGGTTCGAATCCCGCCCGGGTCACATCTCTGCACGTCTTCCCATCTTTTCCCCATTTCAACTCAGTCTCTCCAATCTGTCTAATAAACGCCCTACCAACTGAGCTAAGGGCGCCCCATGATATTCTAATATTCAACTGCTGAAGATGCAGCTGGGAGCTGTGGTGTTAGGTCTTCAGGTCTTAGGTGCCTTTAGGGGCGTAACCCCTCAAACACTTTGGTGGAAGAAGTGAAGTAGTAGTCCTTTCGAGATATGTTATCCCGGAAGACTTCTGAGGCGGTTACAAGCCGGTAGCTCAGTAGCTCAGTAGCTCAGTAGGTCACAACAATGACTTTGGTACCAGACACCAGGGTTTGATTCCAATCCAGGCAGGGCAAGTCCAGTGAGGGTCCTTAGGCAAGACCCTGAATGCTAACTGCCTCCCTCCAGTTGTAAGTCACTTTGGATGGGGGCTGTGGCGAAGTGGACAGGGTGGTGGGCCCGCAACTCCTGATAGTTAGGCAAGGCAAGGCAAGGCAAGTTTATTTATATAGCACAATTCAGACACAAGGCCACTCAAAGTGCTTTACATGGGCAAGATTAGAATACATAAAACACATTATAAAACATTTAAAAGCGAATAAAAGAAGCAAATAGAATAAAAATTGCAGGTTAAAATGGAAACACATTATAAAACATTTAAAAGCGAATAAAAGAAGCAAATAAAATTAAAAAAATTAAAATTGCAGGTTAAAATGGAAACAAAAAAGTCTTTAGACTCGATTTAAAAGAACTGAGAGTTGCAGCAGACCTCAAGTTCTCTGGGAGTTTGTTCCAGATTTTTGGTGCATAAAAACTAAAAGCTGCTTCTAAGTTAGCTTGCACCCTGTGTGGTAGCTGCTGCTGCTATCGGTGTATGAATGTGTGCTCCAGTTGTAAGTCGCTTTGAATAAAAGTGTCTGTTAAATGATGATGTAATAAAAAAAAGCGTATAATTTTGTTATAAATGTGTCGTTTCAGACTGTCTGACTGTGGGCTCTCAGAGACTCACTGTGAAGTTGTGGCCTCGGCTCTGAAGTCCAACCCCTCCCATCTGGTAGAGCTGGACCTGAGTAACAACAACCTGCAGGATTCAGGAGTGAAGATTTCCGCTGGATTAGAGAGTCCAAACTGCAGACTGGAGAGACTGAGGTTAGTTCACTGTAGCTTATGTTTGTATTCGATTATTAACGATTTACTCATATAATTTATTCCTTTATTCAGATTGGATCACTGCAGTTTGTCAGAGATCAGCTGTGCTTCTCTGGCCTCAGCTCTGAAGTCCAACCCCTCCCATCTCAGAGAGCTGGATCTGGGTGGAAACTACCAGCTGCAAGATTCAGATGTGAAACTGCTGTGTGGTTTTCTGGAGAGTCCACACTGTAGACTGGAGACTCTGAGGTCAGACTCCATATTTTACTTCTGTGCTTTAGACCACCGTCTATATATTGTGTGTGTGTGTGTGTGTGTGTGTGTGTGTGTGTGTGTGTGTGTGTGTGTGTGTGTGTGTGTGTGTGTGTGTGTGTGTGTGTGTGTGTGTGTGTGTGTGTGTGTGTGTGTGTGTGTGTGTGTGTGTGTGTGTGTGTGTGTGTGTGTGTGTGTGTGTGTACGGAGTAGGAGCACTGGGAGAACAGACTAGACTTTAGGGGGCAACAGGGCTTTGGCACAGTACGGATGCCTAGTGTGAGTAGCAAGAAAATTGTCTTTACATAATTTATTCTTTATTCAGATTGGGTCGCTGCAGTTTGTCAGAGATCAGCTGTGCTTCTCTGGCCTCAGCTCTGAAGTCCAACCCCTCCCATCTCAGAGAGCTGGATCTGAGTGGAAATAACAAGCTGCAGGATTCAGATGTGAAGCTACTGTGTGGTTTTCTGGAGAGTCCACACTGTAGACTGGAGACTCTGAGGTCAGTTCACTGACTCTGTTACTATTGTAGATGTTATTTAATACCATTTAAAATGTACAAACATCCATCCTTACATCCACAAAGTTATACATTTTCTTTTTTAATTTTAATTTCAACTGTTTGAAGTTTAACCTGCAGTCACAAAATAAACTAAAAAGTGTTTCAGGTAAATGTATGTTAAAGCTGGGGTATGTGATTTCTGATTGGTCAAAATTAACATGAGCGGTACACTTTGACCAATCAGAGCGAGGCTCCGATTCTAAAAAATATAGAGAAAAAAAAATCTGATTCTCTGTTCTAATTGGCTGTTGAGACTGTCCATTCACTTTGGCACAACATTGTTGGTGTAGAGCGTGTCAGGGAGGGACCATTGGGGAGGGACCAAAGAGAACAAGTGGAGCGGTTGAGGTATTTGGATTCAAATCTCTATCCCAACTGCTATTTTCTCCCCAAATTCTCCACTCCAGCTTTTATCAATTTTGGTAAATTGTTATAGTTGTATCCTGAACATGCTCCCAACTAATATGTTTGTTTAAACTGAAAACAGTGGAAGATTTTCTTTTTTAGTTTTCACCAATTGCAATCTTTCAGCCAATCCCGAATGCCAATTTTGTAAAGAGTCTAACCTGCCGACAGATTCTTGCATATTATCTCTAAATTTACGTTATTTATTCCTCTATTCAGATTGAGTCTCTGCAGTTTGTCAGAGATCAGTTGTGCTTCTCTGGCCTCAGCTCTGAAGTCCAACCCCTCCCATCTCACAGAGCTGGATTTGAAATACAACAACCTGAAGGAATCAGAAGTGAAGCCTCTGTCTGATCTTGTGGAGAGTCCACACTGTAGACTGGAGACTCTGAGGTCAGTAGTAGGTTTGAGTCAGTCCATTCTGGTTTCAGCATAAACTAAACACAGTTAGTATCAAAGCAAAGATCCAGTAATCCAGAAAGACCACATTGAGACTAAATATGATGATGTTTCTTTCTCTCTCTCTCTCCTCTTCCTTTCTCGCTGTCTCCCTCTCTCTCTCTTTCTCTTTCCCTCTCTCTCTCTCTCTCTCTCTCTCTCTCCCTCTCCCTCTCTTTCCCTCTCTCTCTGTCCCTCTCTCTCTCTCTCTCTGTCTTTCCCTCTCTCTATGTCTCTCTTTCCCCCTCTCTCTTTCCCCCTCTCTTTTCTCTCTCTCTCTCTTTCCCTCTTTCCTCTCTCTCTCTCTCTCTCTCTCTCTCTCTCTCTCTCTCTCTCTCTCTCTCTCTCTCTCTCTCTCTCTCTCTCTCTCTCTCTCTCTCTCTCTCTCTCTCTCTCTCTCTCTCTCTCTCTCTCCTCTCTCTCCCTTTCTCTCTCTCTGCCTCCCCTTCCCTCTCTCTCTCTCCCTCTGTCCCTCTCTTTCTCTCTCTCTCTCTCTCTCCCTCTCCCTCTCTCTCCCTTTCTCTCTCTCTGCCTCCCCCTTCCTCTCTCTCTCTCCCTCCCTCTCCTCTCTCTCTCTCTCTCTCTCTCTCTCTCTCTCTCTCTCTCTCTCTCTCTCTCTCTCTCTCTCTCTCTCTGTTAACTCTTGATTCATGACTTCTGTTGTCTGTCTTCTTCTCCCCTCAGCTGGAAGTGGTGGTAACAGCAGTCTGCTATGAGATAAGGTCCACTGTCGAACACAATCTAAAGCCAAACATCACCTGTACTGTATGTTCCCCTGGATGAGACATACCCTGCGTTCCAATCCCCATACTTCACTACTATTTAGTATGCCAGAAAAAAGATTTAGGATGTCCTAATACATACACGTCAATTGTAGTATGCTGAAAATTCATAAATGCACCACTAACTCCAATAGCATTTTGGAGTATTCGTCTTTATTCTTGACATTTCTTGACATGATGGGAAAAAAATCTTCCTTATTTGATTTTTCTTTCTCTCCTGTGGCCCTAAAACTCTTCTGTACTTTAGTATGTAGTGTAGTAAAAAGACTAAAACTCTTCTGTACTTTAGTATGTAGTGTTGGAAAAAGAAAAATGTGAATTGGAAAGTTATTGTCATAATGCAAAAGTCTGAAGTGCTAGATTACATTTTTCTATGGAAAATATATTAAAACCTGTCTTGTGAAGAAGTGACCAACTCTTGTGAAACAGCACACAACTTATCAATAACTTCTTGTTCCAATCCAATCATGGAGCTTTTTTTAGGGCAATTTAAGCGTTTTCAGGAATCTGCCGTCTCAGCCTGATAGTTTTAGTAGCTTTTGTTTGAAAGCATTTCTTAAGGGCTATGTAATAACTGTTATCATTATTAAGAAGGTAATTGATTGATTGAAATGACTTTCAAACACGTAAAAGAACAGTAATTATCGTACAGAAAATATTGATGTCACACAAAATAGAAAGTATAATTAGATAGCCTACATGAATGACAAATACTTGATCATTGTAACAACATGCTTGAAAAGGAGTGGGAAGTAATAGCACTGCAGTTAAAGGTGCAGTGTGTAATATGACATCATCAAGTAAGTTCTACAAAGTTCTAGAATGCAACACTCCCTGGGTAACCCCAACCCTTTCGAATAATAACAGAAGCTACAGTGGCCTTCAAGGACAAGAACAATTCTAAATGTTAAACAATGCACTTGATGACATTCCAACTATGACACTTTCAAGATGGCGGTGACAAGGCCTTGGTCCAAATATGGAGAAATACAGAGCTTTAAGAGACCCTTTCTAATGAAAAAAAAAAATTATAAAAAAAAAATTCAGTTATTATGCACTAAATTAAACGTACTTATAGATATTATAATTATTTTCTACACAATCTGCTAGGAAATAAAACCCACATTTCTACACACTGCAGGTTTAAAATAAACAACCCTTCTGAACATCAGTAGGGCTTATTGATTGATAAAAAACATTTATTAATTTTTTTTTAAGGTTTACTTATATATAATTTGAATCGTCATTTCCATGTGAAAGATGTGAAATATGAGGAGGAACGAGGATTTGAAGACGTTAATAAAATGTTTCACATCTGAACTTGATATTCATGTTGAAGTATTGTAGTTGTGTCCATATCACAGGTCACAAATAGCATGTCCTGTTTGTATGTAAGAATGTAATGGATCATAGGAAAAAGTACCGGCGAAAGTACTATGTGAACTGCCCAATATGTTTAGATTAGTTTGGCTTTTGAGGTCCGTGATAGGCCAAAATTAATGATAAAAAAAAGTCACCTTCTTGAAAAATGTCCTTGAGTAATATTTTAGTATTCTGTTTTGACCGTGCCATACGCCATTGTTTTTTTTTGTGATTATTGTATGTTTGTGTGCCATATAATAATGGTTAGTTTTAAATAAATGCATTGAATTAATCCAGCTTTTCTCCCTGTGTGATTTCTGTCTGAGTGCAGTGTTGTCTTGTTGAGTCCTAGTTTGCTTTTGAGGTCAGATAGGCCAAAAGTTATTGGTCAAAAAAGGTGCCATCTTGAAAAATGGCCTTACATTGTTTAAAGACCTACTTCACCGGTGGAAATATGAAGGTGTATTGAACTCTGAGATCCTATGTAGTATAAATGTGCAAACATTTTAGAAATCGGTTCATCCTAGCCTGAGAAAAGGCAGAACGAGTGTTTTATGGTCTCACTGTCTAACTAACCCTACATTTTACTAGTGTGACATCACGCTAGTAAAAAAAGTAGGGTTAGGATTAACAGGACAGCTGGGTCAAGGGAAGACTGAGGAAAGACTGAGGGAAGATAAACCTCATTCATTATATTATAATAGCGATTTTATAATGATAGAACGCCGGTTCTGTACGGGTGAAGTAGCCTATTCCTTTAAGTAGGCTAATGTCTGCTGTATTTTGACCACGCCGTACACTATTGTTTTGTTTTTTTGTGCTC
>CM047513.1:1599027-1601527 GCA_026122265.1 Ammodytes dubius | reverse complement strand
GTCACAAGAACAGTTTAATCAAAAAAGAAAATGTGTTAGCTGCAGCATGCAGTATTAGAATGAAATACAAAAATCTGGTAATTTATGGGGAAGAATGTCTTTCAAATTTTAATTAGCCTACTTATTCAATAAACAACAAACTTAGTCCATTAACTTTATTTTTCAGAACTTATGGCAGAAACTATTTAAAAATTGGTTCCACAGGTGAATGTTTTTGCACTTTCAAAATCGGGAAATAGGCTAATGTAAAGTAGGCATAGCATAGGCTACTGTATGGTTTGCATAACTGGGGATGCCCACGGGACCTGCGGTAATTTGCGAAATGTTTTATTTTCTTCATATTGTTACAGGCAGCCAGGTTAATAAACTGCGGGTATTAGGGTTGTACCGAATGGTGATGGAAATGTAGGCTACTGTCTGCGATTGACGGGACGATCGTCAATAGTTCTTAACTAGCCGTCAGAGAGGGAGGGCAGAGTGGAGAGAAATAAAGCGACAGACAGAGAAGCAGAGACTCGCGTCTCACTCTGTGAGCTCACAGCAAAGCGACCTGAATGCGACCGTCTGATGACCAGCTATTCATTAATAAATATAGATAAATAAATAAAATTACTAAACACATCAATCTGTTTGTTTCTGTGTGAGTTGCGTTTGGGTCAGTAGCCTACCTACATCGCCAGCGGGCGGGTGGTTGCACACCTACGGAGTAGCGTCAGTGTGTGGTCGCGGGGTGAATAAAGCCAGCCATGATATTTGTGGTCCTCCCTCCACCTCACTGAATTTATAAAAGCTGGGCATGCATTTCGCTGGGTCGTTCTCCCCTTTCTTGCTTTAACATGACCGACTTCAAATTCGGAGGCAGGGGACACACATTCTTCTTCTATGTTACGTTTATATGCGGATCACAGCCACACACGGCCGTACTGCCTCTAGTGTCGGACTTTTATATCAGCCGTACTTAGTTAGAAAGTAGCTCCTTCTCGGAAAGTCGCGGAAGAAAAAATATATATAGGCTAACAATGAATAGTCCTGCCCCGACAAATTTAAGACCTTTGAGTAATGGATTTAAGACCAGCATATCACATTTTTGATGAATTTAATACTTTTTAAGGCCTTAAATTTAGAAAAATGAATTTAAGACTTTTTAAGACTTTTTAAGACTCCGCGGACACCCTGACATAACACAAGAATTAGTTTTGAATGGAAAACATTGATTAGTTTACAGAGCCTAGGCTGTGTATTAACACTGGATTGTTTAACTTGTAGTTAACCCACCGTATGAAGTCTCCCTCTAGACCGATGACTCTCTTGATTATCTTCTGTTGAGGATTCCTGGGAGATCTGAGGGACAGAAACACACACAGAGAAAACAGATGTTATTGTTAAAACAGGAGCCTTTCTGAGAAATGTCCTGCCATTGTTTGAGTAATGTTTTTGTTTTGTTTTTTTTGTGTTTTGTCCTTGCCGTACACCATTGTTTGTTTGTAATGATTTAATTTGAATTGTGTGCTCCATGCCATGTGCTATGGCCGTGAGCCGTAATAAATAAATGAAATGAATGAATGAAAAGAAATGAGCATAAAACACACAACACTCAAACAGCCAAATAAATATAGGGGAGAACGGGGTAATCTGAGCCACTTTTTACATTTGATGCCTCAGATTCCCCCGTTCTCCCCTATCATAGTTTACTCCATTATGAGTGTTTCTGCATTAACTGTAGGTTTCATGTATTAAAGCTGGGATATGTGATTTCTGATTGGTCAAAGTTAACATGAGCTGTACACTTTGACCAATCAGAGCGAGGCTCCGATTCTCTGTTCTTATTGGCTGTTGGGACTGTCCATTCACTTTGGCACAACGTTGTTGGTGTAGAGCGTGTCAGGGAGGGACCATAGGGGAGGGACCAAAGAGAACAAGTGGAGCGGTTGAGGTGTTTGGATTCGAATCTCTATCCCAACTGCCATTTTCTCCCCAAATCCTCCAACCCAGCTTTAAACAGACAAATAGATATATCATGATTTACACACAACACACACACACACACACACACACACACACACACACACACACACACACACACACACACACACACACACACACACACACACACACACACACACACACACACACACACACACACACACACACACACACACACAGACACACACGCAGCCCCCCTCTCTGTTGCCGTGGGGATAGAAGATGGATCATGACTTGACTGACAGCTCTCTAAGCCAATCAGAATCACACACAGACGCTGAGCTGAACACTCATTGGCCAGTCTCTAGGGAGCTGGAATGTATCAATGTGTGTATTAGTGTGAGTGTGTGTGTGTCTCTCCCTCTGTGTGTGTGTGTGTGTGTGTCTCTCCCTCTGTGTGTGTGTCTCTCTCCCTCTGTGTGTGTGTCTCTCTCCCTTCATGCTTGTGTGTGTGTGTCTCCCTTTATGTGTGTGTGTGTGTCTCTCTCTCTGTGTGTGTGTGTGTCTCCCTCTGTGT
>CM047513.1:1586527-1594027 GCA_026122265.1 Ammodytes dubius | reverse complement strand
CTCTCTTCTCTCTCTCTCTCTCTCTCTCTCTCTCTCTCTCTCTCTCTCTCTCTCTCTCTCTCTCTCTCTCTCTCTCTCTCTCTCTCTCTCTCTCTCTCTCTCCTCTCTCTCTCTCTCTCTCTCTCTCTCTCTCTCTCTCTCTCCTCTCTCTCTCTCTCTCTCTCTCTCTCTCTCTCTCCTCTCTCTCTCTCTCTCTCTCTCTCCCCATTTCAACTCTGTACTGTCTAATAAAGCTTGAAAATGACAAAAAAAATAATCTATATATATAAAAAAAAAGGCAACAAAATGCATCATATACCATTTGCCAATGTCCTTTCGCCCTTCAGCTAGACAAAGGGTTTTCAGTAGAACCCACACACACACACACACACACACACACACATAGACCGGACACACACATAAACACACGCACACACACACACAGTCACAAACACACACAGTGGACCGAACAAAATGTCCTTACTTTACAAAAATGTCCTCACTCCAATTGTTAAAAGCTCAAAAGTGGTCCTCACAAAGATGCCCATACAAGTACACGTACACACACACACACACACACACACTCTCCACACACACACACACACACACACTTATATTAACCATTTCTTTCTCCCCTCTCTCTTGCAGATGGAAAGTGCCAACAGTGACAGCGACATTGGATAATAGAGATGGAAGAGAGAGTTATCCATCTCCAACCCGAGCCTTAGGATACTTAAAGCAGCAACGCCCCTTTACTGCACACACACACACACACACACACACACACACACACACACACACACACACACACAACAACCTTGACAATACCCTTGCATGAAGGGCTGCTAGAATAAATCAAAAACCATGGTTGAATCGCGCATATTTTGATTGCTAGTAAGATCGCGATTATTTAAAGCTGCACTATGTAACTTTTGTTGTGTCAGAGAAGTGAAACATTTTCTAAGGTTTATTCTCCATAACTGAATAAACAAACTTTCCTCACAGGAAAATGTAGATCCCTGGAACACTGTTTGAAGTTAGAAAGCTTCCTGAAAAGTTACTGTTTCACTGTTGTTGTTTACAGCAGCAGGGCCCACAGTTTGGTTTACAAACATATTCTAGTCATACGTTTGGTTCCAGGTTCCTCTAAAAAATTATTTGATTTATGATGATAGAATTATTCAATACTAAGAATTACATGTAGAGAAAATATGTTTAGTAAACTAACTGCAGGCTCTGTGAATGTAAACAAACCCCCTCCTCTGAAACTACACAGTGACCCTTTAACATATATTTTTAACTTTGTTTAAAAAATTCTTGTAAAAGTCTAGAATATAATTTGCATAACTGTTTGCAAATCAAAATTCTAATTTCGATTAAGATTCAATTAATTGGACAGCCCTACTAGCACGGACAGGAAAGCACACACACAGACACACACACACAAACACACACACACACACACACACACACACACACACACACACACACACACACACACACACACACAAGACTCCAAATCTTCTGGGACTATAGGACTCAGCAGAAATCGACTCTTACACACTGTCTTTGCTACAGTAACAAATGAGCTTTTATTTGTGAAGCTAACACACACACACACACAACACACCCCGCCCCACACACACACACACACACACATCCCGCCCCACACACACACACACACACACACACACACACACCAATTACTTCCTCGGAAAGACAACAACTCCCCAGAGACCAAAATGAAGGAGGCAGCAGCAGCATTCTTGGCTTGTTTTCTAGCTGAACTATGTGTAACTGCTTCTTTTGCCTCTGAGGGGACGTCCGAAAACTGCCCGGCTTCGTGCACGTGTGAAATTCGACCCTGGTTTTCCCCTACATCTGTCTACGCCGAGGTTTTAACCGTGGATTGTAATGATTTGGGCCTATCTACGCTACCGGAAAAACTACCCCTGGACACACAGGTACTTCTGCTTCAAACTAACAACATCGCAAGAGTCCAGACTAATTTGGAATACTTGGAGGACATCAGTGAACTCAACCTGTCCCAAAACAACATTTCCTCGGTGAGCGATCTTGCATTGGGACTTCTTCTTGGGACGCTACCTAAGCTATTGTCGCTACATTTGGAAGAAAACTGGATTCGGGAACTATCGGACAGTTGTTTTGCGTTTTCCTTCCCGAATCTACAGGAATTCTACATCAACCACAATCAAATTTTCTTCATCAGCCCGACAGCTTTTCGGGGACTGGGCAAGTTGACGAGGCTTCATCTCAATTCCAATCGACTTACAAGCATCGACAGCCAGTGGTTCAAACACTTACCGAGTCTCGAGATTTTAATGATAGGCGAGAACCCCATTCTCCAAATATCGGATATGAATTTCGCACTTTTATCCAACCTTAGAAGTCTCGTTTTGGCCAAGATGAACTTAACCGAAATTCCCGATAGCGCTTTCGTTGGGCTGGACAACTTGGAAAGCCTCTCATTTTTCGACAACTTGCTCAATCGGGTGCCGAGAGCAGCCCTGTCCAAAATACACAATCTCAAATTCCTGGATTTGAACAGGAACCCCATAGAACGCATTCAGAGAGGGGATTTCATGGACCTGATGCATCTGAACGAGCTAGGCATTAACAGCATGCCCGAGCTGGTATCCATAGATGGTTTCGCGTTGAATAACCTCCCGGAACTGACGAAAATCGAGGCTACGAATAACCCGAAGTTTTCGTACATCCACCCCAGAGCGTTTTACAAGCTGCCGAGGCTTGAGACTCTGATGTTGAATTCGAATGCTCTGAGCGCGATCCATCGACGGACAGTGGAGTCCCTACCCAACCTACGAGAGGTCTGTGTGTGTGTGTGTGTTTGTATATGTGTGTGTGTGGGTGGGTGGGTGTGTTTGTGTGTGTGTGTCTGTGTGTCTGTCGCTACCCAACCTACGAGAGGTGTGTGTGTGTCTGTCTGTCTATTTTTTACAAATATATTTTTTTGGGTTACAAATTTACAGGAATGTTTGATAAATATGCAAAAAAAAAGTTTTTTCAGATACAGCCTTTTAGCACAGTATCAATTAAATAATAGTAATAACAGGTCTTTTTCTGAGCAGAAAATGTTGGACCTTTGACTTAGGCTAGTATCAAAGAAACCATGTTATGGAAGCAAAATAGCCAAAAATCTCAAAATTGACAAACTTGTGGAAATAGCATGATTTTTCAGCTTTTTAGATTTTTAGATACAGCCTTTTTTTTTTTTATCAATCAAATAATAGTATTTACAGGTCTTCTCTAAGCAGAAACATTTTGGAACTTTGATTTACACTAATATGAAAAAAGACACATTACGGAACCAAAAATCTCAAAATTTACCATTTATTTTAAAATTTTTCCATCTTTTTTCAGCCTTAAATAACTAAACAACTAACTTAATTCTCCCTCTCATTCCAGGTCAGCCTTCACAGCAACCCAATCACACACACACACACTTACACCCCCCACCCCCATCACACCCCCCCCCCCCCCTCACACACAAGCTTAAATAACTAAATAACTAACTACATCTCCCTCTCCTCCCTAGGTCAGTCTCCACAGCAACCCAATCACACACACACACAGACAGACAGACAGACAGACAGACACACACACACACACACACACACACACACCCTTACCCCCCTCCCCCCCCCCCACCACACACACACACCCCCCCTCCCCCCCCCACAAACACAAACACACTTAAGCTTAAATAACTAACTACATCTCCCTCTCCTCCCCAGGTCAGTCTCCACAGCAACCCAATCCGCTGCGACTGCGTAATCCGCTGGATCAACATGAACCGGACGTCAGTGCGTTTCATGGAACCCGCCTCTCTATTCTGTGTGGAACCCCCGGAGCTAAAGAAACAAAATGTACGCCAAGTCCACTTCCGGGAGATGACCGAAAATATGCCTTCCTCTGATTTCTCCGGCTAGCTTGCCCACTCAAATCGACCTGCGGAAAGGCGGCTCTGTCTCAATGCATTGCAGGGCTTTGGGAGAACCGGAACCGGAAATATATTGGGTGTGTATTTATTTATTTTTAACCTTTATTTCTACAGGTAAATCCCATAGAAACCGGAGACTCTTTTGCAAGGGAGACCTGTTTTCCTTTCCCACGTTACCATTCGGTATCGTGTACACATTCATACACCGATAGCAGCAGGCTAACTATCGACATTCACACGAGGCAAGGTGGGTGAAGTGTCTTGCCCAAGGACACAACAACTATCACACAGGTGGCAGGGCGGGGATCGAACCTCGAACCCTTTGATCATCAGCCGACCCGCTCTACCAACTGAGCCACAGTCGACCCAAAAATTAAGAAAAAACACAACACTGAACACTAGGGATGTCCATGGTTAACCTGTTAACCGTTAAGAAGATCTTTGACCGGTTAATACTAAAGAAAATTAAAAACATTAAAAACAATTAAATCATCTTAATTTCTCTCAAATCCGGACTCTTATTTTGAAATCGCTAAACCGGATGTAAGAAAGTGAACTGTGTCAAAATGCATTTACATAGGCTACTGGTCCCTGAATTGTTTTTAATTGAATATGCCGGTCCTTGGAACAAAAAAAGGTTGGGAGCCCTGCTGTAATGCTTCAGGTATTTCACTATAAATAGGCTACATTAAATCTTAACGGTTAACCGGTTAATAACCGTTAATTCTTGTGGTTAACCGGTTAAAGAAAAAATTCTAAATGGCCATTCCTACTGAACACTGTTTGAAGTTAGAAAGCTTCCTGAAAAGTTACTGTATCAAACATTTCAAATGTACTTGAGTACTGAACTTAAAGGTGCAGTGTGTAACTTTTGGTTGTGTCAGAGAAGTGAAACATTTTCTAAGGTATATTCTCATAACTGGATAAACAAACTTTCCTCACAGGGAAAATGTGATCCCTGGAACACTGTTTGAAGTTAGAAAGCTTCCTGAAAAGTTACTGTTTCACTGTTGTTGTTTACAGCAGCAGGGCCCACAGTTTGGTTTACAAACATATTCTAGTCTTACGTTTGGTTCCAGGTTCCTCAAGATAATTTAGTTTTTATTTATGATGTTAGAATTATTCAATACTAAGAATTACATGTAGAGAAAATACGTTTGACCAGAAATTATTTTTTTATTTTATTCTTTTTTTTACCTGCATTGATTGCACTGTGCAGCCGTGGAAAAAACGAAGAGACCACTCCAAATGTTCAGTGTCTCTCGTTTTACTATTTAGAGGCATATGTTTGAGTAGAATGAACATTTTGGTTTTATAATATAAACTACTGACAACATTTCTACCAAATTCACAATAAAAATATTGTCATTAAAGAGCATTTTCATTAAGTAATGTAGAGATGAAGATTTAAGAAAAATCCAGACTGGTCTCTTAATGTTTTCCAGAGCAGTTTTCTAATCTGGGCGACTGTGGCTCAGTTGGTAGAGCGGGTCGGCCGATGATCAAAGGGTTGGAGGTTCGATCCCCGCCCTGCCACCTGTGTCATAGTTGTTGTGTCCTTGGGCAAGACACTTCACCCACCTTGCCTCGTGTGAATGTCGATAGTTAGCCTGCTGCTATCGGTGTATGAATGTGTGTGTGAATGGTAACGTGGGAAAGGAAAACAGGTCTCCCTTGCAAAAGAGTCTCTGGTCTCAATGGGATTGACCTGTATAAAAAAATAAATAATAATAATAATAATAATAATAATAATAATAATAATAATAATAATAATAATAATAATAGTAATAATAATAATAGTAATAATAATAATAACAATTATAATAATAATAATAATAATAATAATAATAATAATAATAATAATAATAATAATAATAATAATAATAATAATAATAATAATAATAATAATAATAATAATAATAATAATAATAATAATAATAATATGTATTTCTCTCATTACAGGTGACACCATCGGGGGAGAAGGTGCTGCCAGGAAGTGTGTCCGAGAAATTCTACATGCACCCGGAAGGGACATTCGACATTTTCGACGCGACCGATGTGGAAGCCGGATCATACACTTGCGTCGCACACAATCTAGTCGGCGCCGATTTGAAATCTGTGATTGTTTCGGTGGATGGATTAATTACTACCAAGAAGTCTTCAAAGAATCAACTTTTAAATGTCTACACCACTTCTATCCAATCGCGTTCTGTGATGATCGCTTGGGAGAATACAGGTGGCGGTGGTGGTTCAATATCGCAAATTAACTGGTCTATCTTAGATCTAGAAGTTGGCGGCCATTTTCTTTCTACGCCATTTCAAGCTAGGCTACCGGCGGACATCAAGGACTATCAAATCAGACAATTGAGGCCATCTACGCGATACCAGATTTGTGTTGAAGTCACGGGACAAAGCAAAGAGTGTGTGAACGTTACAACGAAAGAGGCAGCCGTCCACAAAGTGAAAATTAACGAGAATTGGGACGGCTTAGTGATGGCTGCTTGTGCCGTGTTGTTTATTGTGGTTGCCGTGGCATCGTCTGTCATATATACGTCGCTGTATAGTCAAGTTTTTTACCGGAAACTGATCTCGGACACGGACGAAATACATTTTTCTTTGCCGAATTCTACTTTACTGAAATCTGGTGTTGTTGGGCTCGAAGTGAAGGCAACTGTCATAGACTTACAAGGAGCATCTATGTAAGAAATATTGATAATAATAATGGATTGGATTTATATAGCGCTTTTCTAGGCACACTCAAAGCGCTTAACAGGGTTCCAGGTTCCATTCATTCACACACAGTCATACCGGTGGTGGAAGGAAAGCGTGGCTGCCATTTCAGCGCCTACGGCCCCTCAGACCACCACCTCAAACATACAGCAGTCATACACATTCACACGAGGCAAGGTGGGTGAAGTGTCTTGCCCAAGGACACAACAACCATGACACAGGTGGCAGGGCGGGGATCGAACCGCCAACCCTTCGATCATTGGCCGACCCGCTCTACCACCTGAGCCACAGTCGCCCCCAAATACTGTTTTGTCTTTGAGTGAACTTTTGGGATTTATTTTAAGCGAAAATTGAAGAGTGATGGAAGGACACATGGACGATTGGAATTGACGTGCCCTTTCTACGCTTCACAAAGACACACACACACACACACACACACACACACACACACACACACACACACACACACACACACACACAGACACACACACACACACTTTACGATGTAATTGACGTGACAAAGACACACACACACCACACCCTACACACACACACACACACACACTGACTCAGCTGAGAGACATCGGAGGAATATTGACATACATCTAAATGGATAGTTCAGGATTTTTTTTAAATGTCAGCTTGTTGGCTTAGTCTTAGTCTTAGTCCTTTAACTGTGTGTGTGTGTGTGTGTTGTGTGTGTGTGTGTGTGTGTGAGTGAGTGAGTGAGTGAGTGAGTGAGTGAGTGAGTGAGTGAGTGAGTGAGTGAGTGAGTGAGTGAGTGAGTGAGTGAGTGAGTGAGTGAGTGA
>CM047513.1:1541527-1549027 GCA_026122265.1 Ammodytes dubius | reverse complement strand
AGGGTCTCATATATGTCCATATTTCTGCATATTTTGGACCAAGGCCTAGTGCCGCCATCTTGAAAGTGTCATAGTTGGAATGTCATCAGGTGCATTGTTTAAAATTTAGAATTGTTCTTGTCCTTGAAGGCCACTGTAGCTTCTGTTATTATTCTAAAGGGGTGGGGTTACCCAGGGAGCGTTGCATTCTAGAACTTTGTAGAACTTTCTTGATGATGTCATATTACACACTGCACCTTTAACTGTCTGACACACCTAAATTTACATAATCAAAACTTTAAAGTAACACTTCACCCATACGGAGCCGGCGTTCTATCATTATAAAATCACTATTATAATATAATGAATGAGGTTTTTCTTCCCTCAGTCTTCCCTTGGCCCAGCTGTCCTGTTAATCCTATAACCCTACATTTTTACTAGTGTGATGTCACACATGGTAAAATGTAAGGGTTAGACAGTGCGACCATAAAACACTCTTTCTGCTTTTTCTCAGGCTAGGATGAACCGATTTCTAAACTTTTAGCACATTCATACTACATAGGATCTCAGAGTTCAATACACCTTCATATTTCCACCGGTGAAGTAGGTCTTTAAGTAATAAAATGTGAAAAAGACTTAAGCCCCTATCTCACTGGGCTGCGACTGTTTGCGACAAGTTGGAGACACAAAATTGCGACAAACTATGCCAATTTGCGACAATTTTCACTTGCAGTCTCACTGAGTTGCTACTTGCAACACGTTTGCGAATGTCCTTGCCAGGAGGTCGCATTTATGTCTCGCGAACGTCTGGCGAGTGTCGCACGAACGGAATGTCAGTCTCATTTTTGTCTCAAAGCAGTCGCAATTTAGTTTCATATGTCGCCAAACACTCGCCAAACCCTCGCAAAGTTGTCTCACACTTCTCGCACTTTCTGACTCGTGGAGACTAAATTGAGAAGGGGTTGCACACTTTTTTTGAACATGTTCAAAATTCATGCGACAGGACTGCACCGCTCTGCGACTCATGAGAGGAAATTAAGACCTCTGCGAACGTTTGGAGACAGTTTAGAGACTCGTTTGCGATTGCAGTCTCCAACTTGTCGCAAACAGTCGCAGCCCAGTGAGATAGGGGCTTTAAGCATTCTACTTGGCCGTCTTATTTTTCGGTGTGATGTTCTGAGTTGTCTTTCCCAGGGAAACTTGTCTGATGGTTGAACCAAACTGCAACGTGCTCAGTGTCTCACCCACATCTGAAAGGTCTGGACTCACATTCACAAACACACAACACTGAAGGGAGGGAGAGGGGGAGAGAGAGAGAGAGAGAGGGGGAGAGAGAGAGAGAGAGAGGGGGAGAGAGAGAGAGAGGGAGGGGGAAGGGAGGGAGGGAGAGGGGGACAGACAGGGGGAGAGGGGGAGACAGACGGACACAGACACAAATTCACACACAGAGAGACAGACAGACAAACACACACACAGCTGTTACTGAAAACACATGTGGGCATGGCACAGTTTTAGTCATCAGAAATTGGTACATTTTTGAAAATAAGATCAATGTACAGGATTTATTTTACAGAAATTAAAATGTGTCATTTGAACGCATATTTACATTATATTGTGCAGACTGTACACACACACAGACACACACACACACACACACACATATACAGAGACACACACACACAGAGACAGGTACACACACACACACACACACACACACACACACACACACACACACACACACACACACACACACACACACACACACACACACACACACACACACACACACACACACTCTTACCTTGGCCTCTCCACTCAGACTGGGTTGCAGCAGGTGAGTTAGTTTAGAGTTTCTGAACGGGACGTGAAGAGCATTCACCTTCAGAGCACTGAACACCTGGAAGAGAGAGAGAGAGAGAGAGAGAGAGAGAGAGAGAGAGAGAGAGAGAGAGAGAGAGAGAGAGAGTGTGTGTGTGTGTGTGTGAGTGTGTGTGTGTGTGTGTGTGTGTGTGTGTGTGTGTGTGTGTCTGTCTGTCTGTGAGGGAGAGAGAGAGAGAGTCTGTCTGTCTGTCTGCCTGTCTGTCTGCCCATAGACGGATTATGAGACAATGGGCCCCTGGGCACAAACTCTTAAAGGGCCCCTCACTCCTCCCTATCCAGTCAGGTACACTGACTTGTTCGCACAGATACATACAATTAATGGCAAAACATATTAAGGAAGTCAGTGTTTCCCACAGGTTTTTGGGATACTGTTGGAGGGACCCTGTACCATGTTGGGGGGTCCGGGGGCATGCCCCCCCGGATTTTTTTTTTTACATTTTTAAAGTAAAGTGCATCAATCTGGTGCACTTTGAGAGGAAATTTTAGAGGCTATATCAAATCCTGAGATGCAGAAGGAACATTATTCATATTTTTCTTAAACAGATTGGTCAGACCCATGTTCTATGATGGAGGGGCCCATTTCAACAGATAAAGGGTGGATAGCTACTTTTTATGAACAATTTAGAATTCACACATAGAAAGCTTATTTTTGTATGTGTGAGGGGGCCTTCAAGGCCCCTCATGGAGCCCCTTACACAGAGCTAGTAATGCTGTTGTTTTTAACTTGCTTTTGTATTTCTCCCCTACTAGTTGAGGGGCCCATGATGATTTCTATCTTGTTAAATTGTGATGAGTATACTTATATTTAGGCTATTACTTTTTGGACCCTGTTATTGACATGAGTGACTTGACTTTGACTATGCAACATGAAAAGTTACTATCAGTATCTCTGGCTAAGGGCCCCCTGAGCCCTTGGGCCCCTGGGCCTGTGCCCGGTGTGCCCGTGCAGTAATCCACCCCTGTGTCTGCCTACCTGTCCCAGAGCAGTGAGAGACTTGTTGATAGCAGCAGCCTCCACCAGCCTGTGTCCCTCTGCTTCTGTCTTGTTTATCCGTTCAGACCCGGCGAGGTCACATAGCGTTAGCGTAGCTCGAGTCTTCAGCCCCGACACGCTGTCTGATCCTTCTACCTGCAGCGCCACCAGCAGGTGGGAGCGGGAACTGCAGGGGAAATAGACAAGATTTTAAAATTGCTAAATGGACTCCACTTATAAAGCTCTTTTCCCTGGTTTTTAAAGATGACATTTTTTTTATTGTAATTTTATTGTTATTTACTGTGTGTTTGGGAATGTATCTATACGACGGATTGAATTTTTTTTTTAAGTAGCTATGAGGAACTTTTAAATATTTCTGAAACAGTCTCATTTTGTATAGTATTATCATTATTCACTATTTATGTATTTTAAAGCTAAATTTACCTTTAACAGGACTTTAAAGGTGGAGTCAGTGATTCTGGAGAACGCTTGGTGTCAAAATAGCTTTGGGTTGAAATCAGTGAATATCGGCTCACGGCTAACTGTACAGATTTTGTGCACTGGAAAACTGATTTTAATCCACAGCCTAGGCTCTGTAAACTGGTATGTAAACAAAGGGGGCCCTGTCATAGCTAGCCCGACACGCTGTCTGATCCCTCCACCTGCAGGTGAGACCGGGAACTGCAGGGGAAAATAGACAAGATTTTAAAATTGGTAAATGGACTCCACTTATAAAGCTCTTTTCCCTGGTTTTTCACAGACCCAAAGCGCTTTACATTGTTTTGAACACATTCACTCAATCACACACAAATATAAGAGACATTTTATTTGCCATTACCAGGGTTGGTTTCTCGAAAAAAAAGTGTTTAATTATTTATTTTTTTCAACCAACATTTTTTTTTTCTCGCAATGTTTCAACAAATTTCAACAGAACATAGGGCGGAAAAAAAGACCTCAGACAAGAGTGTGTGTGTTGGAGCTTGTACCTCTGTGTGTTCATCTTGGTTGAAGCGATCTTCCGGTTCTTCTCGCCCGTCTCCATGGCGACGATGATGTCATCCTCGGTCTGGACTATCACCTGGGTCAGACCTAAAAAAAAAAATGTTTTGTTTTGGTTTCCATTAAAAAGTAACAAAAATATTAAAAAACTTGATTATTTTTATTTATTGTAATTATTATTTTAGCAACATTTCATTGTTTTTTGGGGGGATTTCACAAATCCAATTACAGTTACTCCAAACCCAAATTATTTTTGTATTAAAATACTAATTATAAAAAAAAATAAAAATAAAAAAAAAATAAAAAAAAATAAAAAAAATCATTAATTTAAAGCTGCTCCAAGGAACTTTCAGTGTGTGTTAACTCTAGCGCCACCTTTGGACAAAAGCAGTAGTGTTTTTACTACACCAGCTGTTGTTCCTGGGTGAGCGTATACCCATGACAAAGGCATTAAGAAAAACTATATAAAAATAGCATTCTATACACTGATGGTCTCGTTTGCTGTTACATGTAATTTATGATCATCAGAGGACAAAGAGTTAATGTACTTCTTCCTTTAATTAATTAATTAATTTATTTAAATGTCTATGCTCCCTATCTGAAAAATGTGTTGGAAGATGTTTAACCTCTCTTTATAACTGAATCACTGTACCTCTGTGAAAAATAAATACAGTGGTGATACACAGCCTAGGCTCTGCAAACTGGTATGTTGCTAGTTACGGTGGGCCCCCCCTTTGTTTAAATACCAGTTTACAGAGCTTAGGCTGTTTAAATGCCCCATGGGGACAATAAAGTTTTGTACTACTACTATTAACACTGGATTTTCAGTTCACACACACAGTACGTATCAGGAGATTGATAGAAAAGCAGCAAAAATAGATTGAAATAAAAAAGAGACAAACCCGGTACAGTGACTGACTTCCCCTGCACCCTGAGGTCCAGAGGCGCCCGGGGCTTTTAGTCAACAGGTCGTTCAGACTGTCGTTATAAATCTCCAACATGGACATCTGAAAAACGGAGAAAAAAGATTTGTATTTGTATTTGGAAATAATAAAGTGGGCGCTCATGGTGTAGTGGTTAGACCCCCCCCCCCCTCCATAGAGTCTCAGTCCTCTTCACAGCAGACCCGGGTTAGAATCCAGCCCGGGTCGTTCTCTGCATGTCATTCCCCTCTCTGACACATTTCATCTCTGTCTCTACAAACTTTCAAAAAAAGCATAAAAATGCCCAATTTTTTTTATAATAAATCAAGATTTTTCTGCCTTTTTAATGAAATGCATAGAATCTTAATGGGGTGTTTTTCACAGAAGTTTAAGTTCCATAAAGGTTAAAGGTGCAGTGTGTAATACGACATCATCAAGAAAGTTCTACAAAGTTCTAGAATGCAACGCTCCCTGGGTAACCCCAACCCTTTAGAATAATAACAGAAGCTACAGTGGCCTTCAAGGACAAGAACAATTCTACATTTTAAACAATGCACCTGATGACATTCCAACTATGACACTTTCAAGATGGCGGCACTAGGCCTTGGTCCAAGATATGCAGAAATATGGAGATATATGAGACCCTTTCTAAGGGAAAAAAAAATTATTCAAAACATTTTTTTCAGCTATTATACACTAAATTAAATGTACTTATGGATATTATAATTACTTTCTACAAAATCTGCTAGGAAATAAAACCACAAATTCTACACACTGCAGGTTTAATGGTGAAAACATAAACCCAGAGTGGCACCTTGAGTGAGTAGGAGACGTTCTGTTTCTCTGAGCAGATACGCAGAAGTTCACGAATGGATCTGTAGACACAAACACAGTCATTAGAGCCAGCAGGTAACAGGAGACGTGTGTGTGTGTGTGTGTGTGTGTGTGTGTGTGTGTTGTGTGTGTGTGTGTGTGTGTGTGTGTGTGTGTGTGTGTGTGTGTGGTTGTATGTGTGATCTTTTTGTATAGTGCCAGGAGGAAACAGGGAGAGTGTGTGTGTGTGTGTGTGTGTGTGTGTGTGTGTGTGTGTGTGTGTGTGTGTGTGTGTGTGTGTGTGTGTGTGTGTGTGTGTGTGTGTGTCTGTCTGTGTGTGTGTCTGTGTGTGTGTCTGTGTGTGTTTGTTCGTCCGTGTGTGTGTCAGTGTTTCTTTGCATCCTTGTGTGTTTGTGTGATGTGCGCGCGTGCTTGCTTGCATGTGTCTGCCTGTCCGTCTGCCTACTTGTTTCTGCCTGCGTGTGCGCGTGTGTTTGTGTGTGTGTGTTTGCGTCTGTGCATGTGTGTGTGTGTGTGTGTGTGTGTGTGTCTTTGTGTATCCGTGTGTGTGTGTGTGTTTCTGTGCGTGTGTGTGCGTGTGTGTGTGTTTTCTGTGCGTGGTTGTGTGCATGCGTGAGTGTGTGTGTGTGTGTGTGTGTGTGTGTCTTTGTGTATCGTGTGTGTGTGTGTGTGTGTGTGTGTGTGTCTGTCTGTGTAACTGTATATGTGTGTGTGTGTGTGTGTGTGTGTGTAAACTGACTCCCTCTGTCATTGTGAGCTTGTATCTTCGTCACTTATTGATGACACGTTGAAAGGTGACACAAGACACAACGAAATGTAATTAGTGTCAATTGACAGTTAATTGTTCCAGGCAGAGATGACACACAAGCCTAAACCTTATGTCTGTGTGTGAGTGAGTGATGTGAGTGAGTGAGTGAGTGAGTGAGTGAGTGAGTGAGTGAGTGAGTGAGTGAGTGAGTGAGTGAGTGAGTGAGTGTGAAATGAGATGTAATTAGTGTCAATTGACAGTTAATTGTTCTAGGCAGAGATACACACACAAGCCTAAACCTTATAAAAGGCCTTTGCACTGCGGGCGCGTTTTTGTTTTGTGTGTGTGATTCATTCGCCCATTATTGTTAATTATCAAATGTATATAGAGTCAATTCAAGCTTCCATATCAGGGACGTCATTTTGTTACGCAAAATTGTGGATTTTATTATTTGTTTGACGAGTTTGATTTTTCTAAGACGTCGCTTCCGATAGTGAGACGCATCAAAATTGGCGCGATCTCTTGAGTGACAGCTCTCCGCCCGTTGTCCCTCACTTTGCCTCGGAGGTATACGTCAGCTATCTCCCTCCCCCCCCCCCGATGTGAGGCGGAGTAAAAATCTCACAAGATGGCGACGCGCACAAACCAGGATTATTGGATGCCGTGTGAATAACTGAGGTCAGCCCGGATGCTACGTCCATATTATTTACTATCTATGGGAGAGACAGAGATGAAATGGGGCAGAGAGAGAGAGAGAGAGAGAGAGAGAGAGAGAGAGAGAGAGAGAGAGAGAGAGAGAGAGAGGAGGGGGAATGTGTTTGTCTGTGAGTGAGTGAGTGTGTGTGTGTGTGTGTGTGTATTTCTCCACCAGTTCTTACCTGACATTGACTCCAGGGTTTGCTCTGCTCCCCATCATAGTGAAAGTCTTTCCCGACCCAGTTTGTCCGTACGCAAGAATACAGACGTTATATCCATCCACACACGAGGTGATCACAGGGAGCGTACCTGCAAACACCTCCTCCTGCAAACAAAAGAATGCTATTTTTATACAGGTGATTTCTTTTAACCTTTATTTCTACAGGTAAATCCCATTGAGACCGAAGACTCTTTTACAAGGGAGACCTGTTTTCCTTTCCCACGTTACCATTCACACACACATTCAT
>CM047513.1:1531527-1534027 GCA_026122265.1 Ammodytes dubius | reverse complement strand
ACACACACACACACACACATATACGCACACACACACACGCCCAGCTAATGTTTCTTTCTGTCTAGTGTAGTTTGCGGTGAAACATTCATGCCATTGTTAGTGAATATAAACTCAGACCTGGTTGTTGGTGTTGAGGAAGCGTCCCTGGTTGTACCAATCCTTTGGGAACGGCTGAAGGTTCTAAAGAGACAGAGAAACAATGAAGAATCAAATATGGTTAGATAGTAGTTTATTTTAGTTTTTTTTATTCTTTTTTGTAACCAACAGCATTTAAAAATAAATAAATAAAATAAAATAAAATAAAATAAAATAAAATAAAATAAAATAAAATAAAATAAAATAAAATAAAATAAAATAAAATAAAATAAAATAAAATTAAATTAAATTAAATTAAATTAAATTAAATTAAATTAAATTAAATTAAATTAAATTAAATTAAAACCGCCAAAAAAAAAACTATGATGAATGAACTTGACTCCAAAAGGGGTGGGCTCTAAAGTCCTGTTCTTACTTGTGATTCGTCAACATAAACCCTGTTGCCGTGGTGATTGAAGCAGCTGTAGAGCATTCCGTCGCTATGGAGAAAACTCTCGATGTCCAGAGACACTTCTTCAGCTTCCGACACAGAAGAATCCTGAGAGAAAAATATAAAATAATGTTTAAATTATGTTAACTTTGTCATTCCTTAAACCTGCAGTGTGTATAATTTTGGGTTTTATTTCCTAGCAGATTTTGTAGAAAAGAATTATTTTTTTTTCCCTTAGAAAGGGTCTCATATATGTCCATATTTCTGCATATTTTGGACCAAGGCCTAGTGCCGCCATCTTGAAAGTGTCATAGTTGGAATGTCATCAGGTGCATTGTTTAGAATTTAGAATTGTTCTTGTCCTTGAAGGCCACTGTAGCTTCTGTTATTATTCTAAAGGGTTGGGGTTACCCAGGGAGTGTTGCATTCTAGAACTTTGTAGAACTTTCTTGATGATGTCATATTACACACTGCACCTTTAAATTAGAAAAAAATAAACTTAACAATCAAAGGCTATCCCACCAAATTAAAAAATAAATTATTTCATACATTTTTATTTTTTATTTTTCTCTCATAGAAATTGGGTTTTTTTCATAAATATATATATTTTTTTCATTGTCTGTGTGACCCATGGAGAATGCTCATGCCAGTTTTCACGCTTTTATCACAAACTGAAAGATTGTAGCTCTTAGCCTCTCCACTAGTGGCTGTCTAATGTTGCATGTGATTATTATTATTATTATTTTGAACAGAACGAATATTAAATTCTAAATTCTCTTTATTTTAGTCGAAATCTGTCTTAAATCTGGGGTGGAGGATTTGGGGAGAAAATGGCAGTTGGGATAGAGATTTGAATCCAAATACCTCAACCGCTCCACTTGTTCTCTTTGGTCCCTCCCCTATGGTCCCTCCCTGACACGCTCTACACCAACAAAGTCGTGCCAAAGTGAATGGACAGTCCAAAAACAGCTAATAAGAACAGAGAATCGAAGCCTTGCTCTGATTGGTCAAAGTGTACAGCTCATGTTAACTTTGACCAATCAGAAAGCATATACCCCAGCTTTAAAGAAGGAGTAAGTCATTCAGGCATGTTGCTATAGCTATGGGCTCTTTTGTTTAAATAGCCTTTGTTTACAGAACCTATAGGCTGTGTATTAACACTGTGTATTTCAGCACACACACACACACACACACACACACACACACACACACACACACACACACACACACACACACACACACACACACACACACACACACACACACACACACACACACACACACACACCACGCTAATATCGTATGACCTATAATGATAAAATGGCCGATACATAATTGATGTTTTTCGTGAATATTTTAAACGCCTCTCACCGTCACTGGAGCAGGAGTCAGGGCGCGTCCAGCTGACTCTGACTCATCCTCATGTTGTTGTTCTACTTCCTGTATTTCTTCTTCTTCTTCATTCTTATTATTGTCGCTTTTTAAAGACTGAATATCCACCGTGTGACTTTCTGACATCGCTGCTTCTTCATCTGCCTAAAAAAATACACAAGAAAACAATAATTAGAAGTGGGGAAAAGACACTGCAACTAACCCCTCTGAAAAATCAAAAAATCGTATGTGTTAGGTAGCATAAAAAAAAAGAAAACTAGAAATAAAAAAATTATTTAGTAGGTAACACACACAAAAATAATTCATGTGTTAGGTAGCACAAAACGTTGTAGTAGGTACTACAATTACTACCTTATTGTAAAGTCTTACTTAAAAAGTATAATCACATTTATTATTTAAAGATACAGTGCGTAACTTCTGTCGCCCCTCATGAGGAATTCTGAGTAACAACAACAACACTGTCTGTGCATCTACATGAGGTAAAGCCTTCAGTGATGGCACATGGATTTTATACCTTCTGCTGTACGTCCAGGTTTTTTCTTAGCAGTAGAATCAACAACTGAAAAGTTACGCATTATAGCT
>CM047513.1:1501527-1524027 GCA_026122265.1 Ammodytes dubius | reverse complement strand
TTTTAAGGTGTCCTGATCTGGTGAATGTTTTGCCACATTGGTCACAGCTGTACGGTTTCTCTCCGGTGTGGATTCTCTGATGAACCTTTAGGTCTGACCTCTGCCTGAACTCTTTCTTACACTGTTGACAGCAGTGAGGTTTATTTGTTCCTTTTTGTTTCTGTAGTGACAAACAGACAGAAATGCAAAGACAGAGTATGAGTGAGGCAGAGATGTACAGTCAGGGTCGGCAGTAGAGATGGGAATAGTTAGGATTTTACAACAAATGAAAAGAAGACAAGGACTTTAATACTCAAAGACATTGGAGACACAAGTCACACACATTAGGGAGGGGCCAGTAATCACACAGAAGGGACACTTGAAAGGAAGAGACAATGTTGATGAAAAGAAGACACCAGAAAACAGGGAGCTTGAAATGGTGTGACAATTGTAGATAGATATAGATATATATCAACAATAAAGAAGTATTAGTATTCACTTTGATACACCTCTCAATACGAAATCATGACATGATTGTTAAAGATGCATACAGCTCTTCTTCCCTTCCCCCTATGGGAAGGTCAGACCAAAACCTGCTTCACCTCAACACCCTGTCCCGGCAAAGACTGTCCTTTTTTATTTGAATACAAAAGCATATTTTATGTTCAAACAGCATCTTTTAATGAAATCCATTTTCTTTGGAAGGAATGCAACTTACACGGCCCTCACTCATTCCAGCTAAACTGTGTTCCCACACGCATGAGTGAGACCAAATGATATAGCTTAGGCTGTATATACACAGTAGATTTTTCTTTTACCATGCACACAGTACGGACAAGGAGTGAATTATGAAGGAAAAATCAATGATTTTGACAAAATGGGAAGTATTCCTCAGAATTGCTCATTCCACCTTTAACGAAGCCCAATATTTTGTGTGTTGAGAAAAAACTAATCAATCCATAGCTTTTGTATTGTTTACTAGTGAACTGTGACTTCCCAAAGAGTATTTTTTTAAGGTTCACGTTAATGTATGCAATTTAAATTTAAATAAAATTGTCTATTATTCTGAGATTAAAGTCACATACAGTATTCACTTTGCATTGTATTGTGTAGTGAATTGTCGCTTGCCCAAAATGGCGGGGTCTCTTTTTATTCACTGGAGGAGAACAAAGAGACGTCGCAGGTTAACCACACCCCTCCCCCTCCAAACAAACAACACAGAGAACAAGAGCGAGCCATGACGCCAGGAGATTTGACTTTTCTGGTCAACATGTTGTGTAAAGTTGGAGACTTCCAGCAGAGAGTATGAAGGAGTCCTGTGCTCTCTGTCTGTCCCACAATCTGAGCTGGACTCGTGTTCATGCTCATTCTGTCCACGTGGCCAATAAACAAACCTCAACTAAGGTTGCGTTCCGAATCGCATACTTTCTACTATATAGTATGTAGAAAAAAGATTTAGGATGTCCCGATTCTTGTGGCCAGATTTAGGATGGTTAGAATACCCGGATGTCCTACTTCATGCGGCCAAGATTGTTAGTGTTGAAAACTGCATCCTATTTGGGCGATTCTGACCCACAATCCAGTGCCCACGTGAAGTGACGTAACATCGACGAAGCCTCCATATGAAAACAAACGGGGATGGGACGGATATAAAATCAAGAGGCAAGATCAAGGCGCAATGTTATGATGAAATAAGAGAGAAAAGTACGTCCCAATAGTATGCCTACTGCATCCTAACTAGATTATTTTTATCGTCGGATGTAGTATGTAGAATAGAAAAAAGAAAGAGTATGCGATTCGGAACGCAACCTGAGAATCAACGTGTTGCACGAGGGAATTTAATAGTGTGATGTCATGAGCACGTACCTGAGCGTCGCGCGAGCCTGCTGTTTGTCTCGTGGGGACGTCGGTGCTCCGGTGGTCCTCCTCCATTGCTGCTCTCTGAGATCCAGCAGCTCTCCTCTGTCTGTGGCTGCTGCTCTCAAGCACGAGACGGTCACAATGAGCTGCGAGATCTCCATTTAAGTCTCGCGGTCACTTCGCTAAACCCCGCCCCCCTCCCCCCTGTTGCTATGACTGTATATGATTGGCTCCTTGTTAAAGGCCTACTTCACCGGTTTGAATATCAAGGTGTATTGAATTCTGAGATCCTATAAATGTGCGAAAAAAATTGAAATCGGTTCATCCTAGCCTGAGAAAAGGCAGAAAGAGTGTTTTTTTAACCCTATATTTCTCTTTCTCATGACATCACAGAAAGAGAAATATAGAGTTAAAAAAAGTACTTTGTAAATATTACTGTGATGTCACAGTAAAAGACATCACAGTAATATTTACAAAGAAAGTTAAGACTAAATAGTCAAATATTTAAAAAAAGGAAACAAATGTCTACAAATAAGTCAGGTAAATAGGATAACATAAAAAGTGAAGCAACGGATGGTCTGATGTACTAGATCATTATTAAAACAATAAAAACAGTGATATTGTACAAGAAGTTTAACAGTAATAACAGAATGGCTGAGAGTTGGAGAAAGGTGTGGAGGGAAGGGGGTGGGTGGAGGTGAGGACAGGGCCGTATCCAGAGAGTGAAGACAATGGGGACTGGACAGGGGGAAGGGTGGAAAGACTGATCAAATCTATTGAAGAAACATTTCAGGTCGTTGACCCACTTTATGACCCCAATGGGCTGGGAGTCAGGCTTCATGTAGCTGTGTTTCCACACCTAAAGGCCCTCTGTTTGTCCTGAAGAAGAGCCTTCATGTCAGCAGTATAGTCCAGGGTTTGCAGAAATGAACATATCATTCTAACAGTATCATTAAAACCAAAGGGAATGTTTAGAACAAAAGACTTGGAAGAATGTGAGCATAATATAGTAAGTAAGTAAACTTTATTTGTATAGCGCCCCTCGCAGACCAGGGTCACAAAGCGCTTCACAATGGGAAGCAACAACAGATTAAAAATATACATACATTTAAAAGGCCAATTACAATACAGTGATAAAACATAGCAGCCCCATGAACAAATTAGGCAAAAGCCTGCACAAATAAATAGGTTTTTAGTTGACGTTTGAATGCGTCAACAGACTCTATTGAACGCAGAGAGATGGGAAGATCGTTCCAGAGCTTGGGAGCAACAGCCTGGAAGGATCGGTCACCTCTGGTCCGCAAACGAGTACGTGGCACCATTAGCAGTTTCTGCTCTACAGACCTCAGAGCCCGAGCAGGGGTGTAAGGCTGAGTCAGATCACTGAGATAGGATGGAGCCTGATCATGCAAAGCTCTAAAAGTTAGAACCAGAATTTTAAAGCTGGTCCTAAAGGACACTGGCAGCCAATGCAGAGCTTTTAGGATAGGGGATATGTGGGTCCTCCTATTAGAGCAGGTCAGAATTCTCGCTGCAGAGTTTTGCACTAACTGCAGGCGAGACAGCTCCTTCTTGTTTAAACACGAAAACAAACTGTTACAGTAGTCTAAACGCGAAGACACAAAAGCATGAATGATCAGCTCCAAATCATTTTGCGACACCATTTGCCTGAGTTTAGAGATGTTCCTCAGCTGAAAAAAGCAGTTTCTGGTTAGCTGTTTGCAGTGCTGCACTAAAGACATGTCCTTGGCCAAAAACATATTGGATTTCCATGAAGTTTCATCTAATTTGCACTTAAAGTAGCCTATAATATGGTGAAAATATCAACCTATATAACCTCACTATTGTTGAGTTATTATTAAATTAATATCACCATGGATAATTTCTAACTCCAAATACTGCACTGATATAACCAGTTTATTGTTGGCATGTTACCAAAGTATTACTGTACTATGAGCAAATGTTTTAGACTTGTCTCAGTCAGAAGAGATGAATGCAACATGGAGAGGGGCCAACAAACTCAATGTGTTCAACATATTTGAACCAACAGCCCCTACTCATTCACCACTTCTATTGTCTTCCCCCAATCACCAGCTACTCCACTGCCCCCCATCCCCCTGTGATGGCCCTACTCAACCCTCCTCTGGTTCCCAGTCTAACTTCCCTCTCCACCCCTCCCCCTCTGCTAAACCTCTGCACTGTTCTTTACAGCTGACCAATTTCAAACCTAGTTGGCCTGCCACCATTCACACACACCAACCCATATCTGTC
Source organism: Ammodytes dubius (assembly GCA_026122265.1). Lineage (NCBI taxonomy): Eukaryota > Metazoa > Chordata > Actinopteri > Uranoscopiformes > Ammodytidae > Ammodytes > Ammodytes dubius. Next base: position 1,519,917 of record CM047513.1, on the reverse strand, counting down.
CATGAAATCCACCACTGTTCTCCCATTAGTATATGTCATGAGGCTCCTTGCGCTCCATTGCAAAATGTAAAACATTGTCAGATTAAGTACCATCATATTCAGTCATGTCCATTTCCCCCTCTTTTCCATTTCCCTCACTTCTGCCTGGCCCCCTCCTTTCTCTCTCCCTCCCTCTCTCCTGCACCTCAAGCTCATTAGCATACTAAAGTCTAGAACGTTTGGCTAGTGTGACCACGCCAACTTGTATTCCAGCACGGAACAGCCCCTTGGCCCCGGCACACCTGGGAGAGGTGTGCCGTGGCCAAAGTACAGATGCTAATGAGATGACACGCGCACAAGCAAGCGCACAGGCGGCGTTCCTGACGTGAATTTATTAAGGATGCATTGTCAGTTTACTCCGTTAACGTCCGCTGCCTTACTAGTCGGCACCAGAATTGCCCACCACTTGGACTTGTAGCTATAATGTGTGAGAATTAACGTGTGTGTAAGCCTAGGTGTGGGCTAATAAAAGAGGGAGAGAGCTAAACAGGTCGGCTCAGAAAGCACAGCAAAAAGGTTTTCGTGTTTAGGCTACTCACGTTCGTCAGATGATTTTTTTTCTTTTTCCTCCCGTCAGCTGTCATAACTGCATTTACGCATGGCACCCAAAACAACACACCGCGGCCCGGTGATAAGGAAACTGTAGCCTACACTAAAGGTTTAACAAGAAACTTTATAAAGACACTTAAAAAAAACGATCTCTGCCCAATACAAAAAGTTCTGACTTGGATTTGTTGGAGCGATCGATGTGTATAAAACCATCCGGTACGTATGGTCTGATGACGGGCCGTTATATTAATAATAAACAGCGTGCTGCACAAATATGAGACTGTCCACCGACCTATTACGTCAAGGCTACATTTAAAAAAAAAAAAAAACAATAGCTTAAGGATTCTCGTTGCTCTAATGTGGAAGTGGAATATTGATGCAAATTTGGCCGGATGAAAATATTCACAAACAGTCGTATAGCTTACAAGTAGACAAAGCTCCAAATCCTAAACGCGCACGGTGACGTAGGCAAGGTGCAAGTGTGCCCAGGCCACGAGCAGTGTGACCACGGGCCAGCGGGGGGAGTGGGGAGGGGGGGGAATCGTGCTGAATCGTGCTGAGCACGGAACAGGCAAACGGCACCAGTGTGAGTACACCCATAGACTGGGAACCAGAGGAGGGTTGAGTAGGGCCATCACAGGAGGATGGGGGGCAGTGGAGTAGCTGGTGATTGGGGGAAGACAATAGAAGTGGTGAATGAGACCCCGTTTCCACCTGGCATTAACATGTGGTTTTTGTGATCGGACCACATGTGGATAGCTCTAACTACAGGTGGAAACACTCTCAAGACGCATTGAAGACGTTTTGAGATCGGATCACAAAAACCACATTCGGAGGTGGTTTACGTCGCTTGTGTTCGCATTCAAATAATAGTGGAAACAGCTATAAGTGACTCTTGCCCACATTAGGGACCTCCTACTCAACTGCCTGAGCGGAAATACGTAGAAAATGCATCACTGGCGTCTGCAACTAAAGGTTTTAGTGTGCGCCCAGTTAAAAGTATTGCAAATAACAAGCTATATCTGTCCTCTGTCTGTTACTCCATCCGAGTAAAACTGTGATAACACGGAAGTTGCTGATTTTTTTAGTAGGGGCTGTTGTTTCACATATGTTGAACTCATTGAGTTTGTTGGCCCCTCTCCATGTTGCATTCCTCTCTTCTGACTGAGACAAGTCTAAAACATTTGCTCATAGTACAGTAATACTTTGGTAATATGCCAACAATAAACTGGTTATATCAGTGCAGTATTTGGAGTTAGAAATTATCCATGGTGATATTAATTTAATAATAACTCAACAATAGTGAGGTTATATAGGTTGATATTTTCACCATATTATAGGCTACTTTAAGTGCAAATTAGATGAAACTTCATGGAAATCCAATATGTTTTTGGCCATATTATGCTCACATTCTTCCAAGTCTTTTGTTCTAAACATTCCCTTTGGTTTTAATGATACTGTTAGAATGATATGTTCATTTCTGCAAACCCTGGACTATACTGCTGACATGAAGGCTCTTCTTTAGGACAAACAGAGGGCCTTTAGGTCAGGAAATACAGCTACATGAATGTAATGTAATGTGCTTTATTTATACAGCCCTTTACAACAGTCCTTTCAGTGTACCAAAGTGCTTTACAAGAGAGAATAAATAAAAACTATTTAAAAAACAAAAATTAAAAATACATCAAAATCAAATAAAATAAAATATGACAAGATAAAATCAAATAAGATAAAATCAAATAAGATAAAATCAAATAAGATCAAATAAGATCAAAATGTCATCATACTACTGTGTATTAAAAGCCATCCTGAAGCCTGACTCCCAGCCCATGGGGATCCTAAAGTGGGCCAACGACCTGAAATGTTTCTTCAATAGATTTGATCATTCTTCCACCCTTCCCCCTGTCTAGTCCCCATTGTCTTCACTCTCTGGATACGGCCCTGTCTTCACCTCCACCCACCCCCTTCCCTCCACACCTTTCTCCAACTCTCAGCCATTCTGTTATTACTGTTAAAGGTGCAGTGTGTAATATGACATCATCAAGAAAGTTCTACAAAGTTCTAGAATGCAACACTCCCTGGGTAACCCCAACCCTTTAGAAAAATAACAGAAGCTACAGTGGCCTTCAAGGACAAGAACAATTCTAAATTTTAAACAATGCACCTGATGACATTCCAACTATGACACTTTCAAGATGGCGGCACTAGGCCTTGGTCCAAAATATGCAGAAATATGGACATATATATGAGACCCTTTCTAAGGGAATTTTTTTTTTTTTTTTTTTTTTAAATGTTCAGCTATTATGCACTAAATGAAATGTACTTATGGATATTATAATTACTTTCTACAAAATCTGCTAGGAAATAAAACCCAAAATTCTACACACTGCAGGTTTAAACTTCTTGTACAATATCACTGTGTTTATTGTTTTAATAATGATCTAGTACATCAGACCATCCGTTGCTTCACTTTTTATGTTATCCTATTTACCTGACTTATTTGTATACATTTGTTTCCTTTTTTAAAATATTTGACTATTTAGTCTTAACTTTTTTTTCCACTTTTCTCTGCTTTACTTTGCAGCACTGGTTCTTTTGTTGCCTTAGAAACGTACATTTTCAAAATGCGGGACGAACAAAGAAATATATGATCTATTAACAAGGAGCCAATCATATACAGTCATAGCAACAGGGGGGACGGATGGGGGGGCGGGGTTTAGCGAAGTGACCGCGAGACTTAAATCGAGATCTCGCAGCTCATTGTGACCGTCTCGTGCTTGAGAGCAGCAGCCACAGACAGAGGAGAGCTGCTGGATCTCAGAGAGCAGCAATGGAGGAGGAGGACAACCGGAGCACCGACGTCCCCACGAGACAAACATCAGGCTCGCGCGACGCTCAGGTACGTGCTCATGACATCACACTATTAAATTCCCTCGTGCAACACGTTGATTCTTAGTTGAGGTTAGTTTATTGGCCACGTGGACAGAATGAGCATGAACACGAGTCCAGCTCAGATTGTGGGACAGACAGAGAGCACAGGACTCCTTCATACTCTCTGCTGGAAGTCTCCAACTTTACACAACATGTTGACCAGAAAAGTCAAATCTCCTGGCGTCATGGCTCGCTCTTGTTCTCTGTGTTGTTTGTTTGGAGGGGGAGGGGTGTGGTTAACCCCCGAGGTCTCTTTGTTCTCCTCCAGTGAATAAAAAGAGACCCCGCCATTTTGGGCATGCAACAATTCACTACACAATACAATGCAAAGTGAATACTGTATGTGACTTTAATCTCAGAATAATAGACAATTGTATTTAAATTTAAATTGCATACATTAACGTGAACCTTAAAAAAATACTCTTTGGGAAGTCACAGTTCACTAGTAAACAATACAAAAGCTATGGATTGATTAGTTTTTTCTCAACACACAAAATATTGGGCTTCGTTAAAGGTGGAATGAGCAATTCTGAGGAATACTTCCCATTTTGTCAAAATCATTGATTTTCCCTTCATAATTCACTCCTTGTCCGTAGGCTTGTTCTTAATACAGACAAAACAAAATATATGTGTTTCTCCAGAGCAAGCACTATACATTTTAATGATCTTAATATTCATACAAAATATGGATCTCAAATTGAAAGAGTCACTGAATATAAGTATCTCGGCATCTGGATAGATGAAAAAGTATCTTTTAAATTACACATAAAAAATCTTGTCTGTCGTCTGCGACAAAAGATTGGATATTTTTATAGGAACAAAGCCACCTTCCCGTTCTGTAGGAAAAGGATTATTGAGGCAGTTTTTATGTCTGTCCTTGATTACGGCGATGTGGTTTATCGGCATGCATCTCATTCATGTCTTAAACTCCTAGACTCCGTTTTTCACTCTGTCTTAAGGTTCATTACAGGAGATGCTTATGACACTCACCATTGTCTTTTATATGAAAAGGTTGGGTGGTCTTCTCTTAAAGAGAGACGTGATGCACATTGGCATATTTTTACATATAAAGCCCTGACCGGAAAGCTACCACTCTATTTGACAACAATGCTGCATATTTCAGATGGGCTTTATCATACCCGCTCAACTGAAATGCTCATGTTATATGTTCCATACGCCCGGTCTGACCTTGGTAAAACTGCTTTTAGCCACAGTGCCCCTGACTCCTGGAACAGCCTACAACATCAAATTAAAATAAATACACTCATAACTGTTAACCAATTTAAAGTTATTATTTTGAATCAGCCCCACTCCAATTGTAACTGTTTTATTTAGGCTATTGTTCTGTTTTATTCAATTGATCTGAATGTTTTAATTGTTGTTGTCTCTTTGTAAGCTTGTTGTGTATTCTCATTGTATATTTTGTATCTGTAATTGTCTCGACGTCATTGTAAAAGAGGGTAACCCTCAATTGATCTTTCGAGAATAAATAAAGGAAAATGAAATGAAAATGAAAATGACTGTGCATGGTAAAAGAAAAATCTACTGTGTATATATACAGCCTAAGCTATACCATTTGGTCTCACTCATGCGTGTGGGAACACAGTTTAGCTGGAATGAGTGAGGGCCGTGTAAGTTGCATTCCTTCCAAAGAAAATGGATTTTATTAAAAGATGCTGTTTGAACATAAAATATGCTTTTGTATTCAAATAAAAAAGGACAGTCCTTACCGGGACAGGGTGTTGAGGTGAAGCAGGTTTTCAGGGTGTCCGCGGAGTCTTAAAAAGTCTTAAGTCTTAAATTCATTTTTCTAAATTTAAGGCCTTAAAAAGTCTTAAATTCGTCAAAAATGTCATATGCTGGTCTTAAATAAATAACTCGGAGGTCTTAAATTTGTCGGGGCAGGACTATTTTTATTTTATTTTTTCTCACGGGACTTTTCGGGAAGGAGATGTAGAGAGGCTACTTTCTTGCTAGCTGCATATATAAACGGATGTCTGCGCGCTTGCTAGCTAGTCTGCAACAATGGGTAAGTGCAAATTCAACGTCAGTTGGCTGGACGACGTCCGTTTCCGAGGTTGGCTGGCGTCCGTTGCCAACCCAGAACAGGCCAGATGCATTTCGTGCAAAAATACATTCAAGATCGGCTCCATGGGGACTAAGGCTCTCGTCAGCCATATGCAGAGCCAAAAACACAAAACCTCTACCAGGAGCCACACACAGACCCCAGCCATTTCTACATTTTGCATCTCTGCCCCGGGGCCACCGCCGCAGACAACGGTCCGCGCTGCTAGCACTGACCTGAGGGTAGCATTTGGTGCGACACCAACACTGAAAGCGGAGGTGTTGTGGATTCTAAACACAGTGGTCAAGCACCAGTCCTACAACTCGAATGAGGGGATAGGAGATCTCTTCGGTTTGATGTTCCCTGACTCTCAAATCGCGAGCACCTTTACTGCTGGAAAGGACAAAACGGCGTATATAACTCGCTTCGGACTAGCGCCTTTCATCCGAAACGAGCTAATCTGCAGCGTCAACAAGGCTGATTTTGTTTTGATGTTTGATGAGACGTTGAACCACGCCACTAAAAGCAAGCAACTTGACGTGCACGTCCGATATTGGGTCGGAGATCAAGTGCATTCCCGGTACTTGGGCTCGCAATTCATGGGACACGCAACAGCCCGAGATTTACTGCACCACTTCAAAGTAAGTAATATACATTTTTTTTTCAATGACTAATTGTTAACTTTATATCTAGCCTATTTGGGCAATTTCATTATGCAGGCCTATTCAGTATAATGGTACGCCTAAAATAGGGAATGATGACGTGTGTGTGTGTGTGTGTGCTTGGGGGCCGTACATACTGTTTGTGCGTGTGTGTCGGCATGTGTGTGCTTGCATATGTTGAATGCAAATACATATTATAAGGTATAATGTGGCTGTAAGATGAATATAAAGTGCTTGCAGCTTTGAGTGTTATGTTTGTGTGTTTATACATGTGTGTGAGCAAATGAGTTAAGTTCATACATGTGTGTGTATTGATGCTGTGTAGGCTAGTCATTTCTACCCCATTATTTAGACGCACAGAGATGGGGACATAAGGGAAGGGAGAGGGAGTGGATGGATGGAAGAGGGAAGGTTAACTGAGGATGGGTGCAGACATAATGTTAAATTACACTGAATCATTGGCAATCATGTCATTATAATCATAGTCATGTCTTTCTCAGGAGTGTGTGGAGGAGCTGAATCTGAGGAACATGGTGTCTATCTCCATGGATGGACCCAATGTAAATTGGAAATTATTTGAGCTTCTACAGCAAGAGCACGCTGAGCAGTATGGTGGTGTCCAGCTGGTGAATGTGGGTAGCTGTGGCCTCCACACCCTACATAACGCATTCAAATGTGGATTCTCTATGTGGCAACTGGAGAAGGTAAGACAATTATAACTAAGAGCAATCTTTCATTAGTTTCACAAGGGAAATTTGAATATTTCAAAACATGGACAATAGACAGAATATAAAAAGAGGATGAATTTGATTTAATATTATTACAGATGTTTACACATAATGTACATTAACGTTCAGTCGAGGGACTTGCTCAGGATGTTGCTTTGGTTACCCGGGCAACAGCCCATTTGCCTTCCTTGACTCAAGTTGCCCCTGTGAGAAAAAGATATCACTGTCACTGTGTGTGGTCTAATGGGCGGTGCTGGTTTTACAGTCTGATATGACAGGGGGAATGGGCCTGCAATATATTGCTTCTTTAAACAATTTTAGTGAAGAAGTCCCACTAGTGCTATCGGTGTGTGCATGGATGGGTAAAAGTCATTCTCCATCAGAGATGACGGTTAACTCATCATTCCTCTCTCTTCCACCAAGGTGTTGAGGGGGATGCACTACCTTTTTCATAACACACCAGCAAGGAGGGATGACTTCGTTGCCCTCACCAAATCCACAGTCTTCCCGTTACCATTCTGTGGCCATAGGTGGATTGAAAACCTGCCAGTTGTGGAGAGGGCCATAGGGGTAATAGTAATAAAACTGTATTTATATTATAGCACTTATCAAAACATAATTACAAGGTGCTGCACAATATGATAAAATAGACGTGCATGATGAAATAATACACACATACATGATGAAATATTAAAGGTATGGCCTTCACTGGTGACGTACGTGGATGCAGTGAGGACAAAGAAGGTTCCAAACCCTGGAACAGCCTCATTTGACACCATTGAAGCAGCAAAGCAAGATCCACTCATCTTCCCCAAGCTACAATTCTTCATGGCCATCTCAAGGACCTTCACTCCCTTTCTGACTAAGTATCAGACTGACGCACCAGTCATGCCATTCCTTTGCAAGGACTTGGTGGAGTTGTTCAAGGTAATCAAATTAATAATGAAGAATCAACAAGAAAAGCAAATCAAGTTGAGCGTGTGTGTGGGCATACTGTATGTGTGCGGGCATGTGTGTATGAGCATGCAAAAATGGGAGACGCTGTTTGGTAGCTTGATTCATCAAACTCTTCCCTAATCAAAACATAAAATGACTGAAAGATTATGTTTTTTTCCAAGTAAAGGTCACTCATCATTATTTATACTTGCTTATGGTGATGTTAAGAGATTATTTTAAATAAATAATAACTAATATAGAAATGTTTATCATGACATTAACAAGGTACCTACCCCTCTATATAACAATTCCTTTTACCCTTTCAGAGTATGCTTAGGCGTTTTGTCAAGAGGGAGCATCTCCTAAACATCACTCCACTGCAGATGGTGAGGCTGGATGTCACTGACCAAAAGATCTGGGTCAACCTAAAGGAAGCTGACATAGGCTTGGGTGCAGAGGCAGCCCTCAAGGTAATTTAGATGTATTACTTATTACTTACTTTCTATCAAATTATGCTCCATATCCACCAGGCAGGAGAGAATGCTGTGTTAGGCCATTCAGCTGTATTTACAACACATTACCCATCTGTCAGGACCTCCAGAGAAAGAACAGCATAGGAGAGCTCACTGCCCTAGAGTTTAGGAAGGACTGCGTGAAGGGTATGTCAAATATCCTAAAGAAAGTCCAGGACAAGAGCCCCCTGAAGTACCCTATTGTGAGACAGGTGGCATGCCTGGACCCCACAGTCATGTACTCCGACCCAGACTGGTGCCATGGAAGAATGAAAAGTGTCGTGCAGAAATTCCTGCAAGACAAGCAGTTGTCCAGAGGTGTCTCTGCTGGTATGAATAGTTCATAGAATAGTTTTAATGTTGTTCCTGATTATAAGGAACAATTGGACATAAGACCATCTGCTTATATCATAATTAATCATCTAAATAAGATTTCACATATTTCCTTTCATCTGTTTTATTACAGGTGATGTGATTATCCAACAGTTTGGGAACTTCCTGTCTGTCGAGGCTAAAAGTTTTTGTCCTTCCGGCCCATAGAAACCAGGCTTGATGTGTTTCTGCATGGCTTTCTCAGCCAACCCTACCCTGAGCTTTGGGGTTTCTGTCAGAAGATCCTACTGTTATCCCATGGGCAGGCAACGGTCGAGAGAGGCTTCTCGATTAATAAGGAGGTGGAGACTGTAAACCTTAAGGAGGACAGTGTCATTGCCCAGAGACTGGTATGTGACTACGTTGCCGTTTGGGGGGGTTGCCAATGTACCTCTCACAAAGGAGCTGCTGACCTCAGTGGGATCAGCAAGGTCAAAATATAGAGAACACCTTGACCTGGAAAAGAGGAAGAGCCAAGGCGCTGCACAAGGGCAGAAGAGGAAAGCTGCAGAAGAACACATCGCTGAGCTTAAAAAGAAAAAGAAAACTCTCCTGGAGGTATGTGGCTCTCTGGAGAAAGATGCTGACCTGTTTGCCGAGCAAGCTGAGGGTAAGTCTGGCACCTTGATGGCTCAGCTCATTACAAAATCAAACATCCTCAGGAAGAGATGCAAGGAAAAATTAAGTGAGCTGAAAAGTATAGAGGCAGAACTGGGGATTAAGGCTACAGAACTGAGGCTCACCTGAGGCTCATAACGTGTGTGTGTGTGTGTGTGTGTGTGTGTGTGTGTGTGTGTGTGTGTGTGTGTGTGTGTGTGTGTGCAGTAGGTCCATTGTTTTTTTTTGCATTAGAGGTTTGCAGCTGCACTTGTTATTTTGTGAACCACAGAGCACACTGCTGTTTGACTCAATGTACTAAATTTGTTTGTATATTTTGTATTTTGTATATTATTTTGTATACTTCTTGGTCGGAAACATGCTGTTAAACTGCACTTGTACTTACAGTTTTGTATCACTTTATGTTCAATAAACAGACAAAGTAAACTTGAATGAGTCTCATTGAATGACACACATGCTATGCTTGAGTTTTAATACAGCGGGATCCCCCCCACCATCGCGGGTTTTAAGGTCTTAAATTTCATTCAAGGTGGTATTAAAAAGTCTTAAATTTGACTTGCTGAAACCTGCAGATACCCTGGTTTTGGTCTGACCTTCCCATAGGGGGAAGGGAAGAAGAGCTGTATGCATCCTTAACAATCATGTCAGGATTTCTTATTGAGAGGTGTATCAAAGTGAATACTAATACTTCTTTATTGTTGATATATATCTATCTACAATTGTCACACCATTTCAAGCTCCCTGTTTACTGGTGTCTTCTTTTCATCAACATTGTCTCTTCCTTTCAAGTGTCCCTTCTGTGTGAACTAAACTGTGCCCGTCTCTCCTAATTCATTCAGGTGTGACATGCTGTCTCATACTGTCTTTGAGTATATAAAAGACCTTGACGTCACTTTCAACAGTGTAAAAATCCTAACATACCCATCTCATGACATCACCGACACATCTCGTACCAGACTCGCTTTATTCAGTCTGTTGTCACACAGAACACAAAAGAACAATAATTTCACTAGCTGTCAACAGTGTAAGAAGGATTAGTCAGGTCCAACCTAACGATTCACGAATCCACCGGAGAGAAGCCGTTCAGCTGTGACCAATGTGGCAAACATTCACTAGATTAGGACACCTTAAAAGCCACCAACGTATTCACACCGGAGAGAAGCCGTTCAGCTGTGACCAATGTGGCAAAACATTCACTGAATTAGGACACCTTAAAAGCCACCAACTATTCACACCGGAGAGAAGCCGTTCAGCTGTGACCAATGTGGCAAAACATTCACTGATTAGGACACTAAAAGCACCAAAATCACACGGAGAAGCCGTCACTGTGACAATGCAACATCACCAAGCAGAACCTAAAAATCACCAACATATTCACACTGGAGAGAAGCCGTTCAGCTGTGACCAATGTGGCAAAACATTCACTCAAGCAGGAAGCCTTAAAAGCCACCAACGTATTCACACCGGAGAGAAGCCGTTCAGCTGTGACCAATGTGGCAAAACATTCACTCAAGCAGGACACCTTAAAAATCACCAACATATTCACACTGGAGAGAAGCCGTTCAGCTGTGACCAATGTGGCAAAACATTCACTCAAGCAGGAACCCTTAAAAGCCACCAACGTATTCACACCGGAGATAAGACGTTCAGACTGTGACCAATGTGGCAAAACATTCACTACATCAGGACACCTTAAAAATCACCAACATATTCACACTGGAGAAAAGTCGTACAGCTGTGACCAGTGTGGCGAAACATTCGCTAGAGCAGGAACCCTCAAACGCCACCAACGTATTCACACTGGAGAGAAGCCGTTCAGCTGTGACCAATGTGGCAAAACATTCACTCAAGCAGGACACCTTAAAAGCCACCAACATATTCACACTGGAGAAAAGTCGTACAGCTGTGACCAGTGTGGCGAAACATTCGCTAGAGCAGAATCCCTCAAACGCCACCAACGTATTCACACTGGAGAGAAGCCGTACAGCTGTGAGGAGTGTGGCCAGAGTTTCACCTGTAGTAGTTCTTACAATACACACAGAAACATCCACACAAAGGAAAAAATCTACCCTTGTCAGCATTGTGGGAAAGTCTTCAGTTGCTACAGCTCATACCAGCAACATGAGCGAATCCACACTGGAGTCAAACCACACCAATGTCAACACTGTGACAAACGGTTCTACTCATCGTCTGACCTCTCAGTGCATGAGCGTATCCACACAGGACACAAACCGTACTGTTGCGACAAATGTATGAAAAGCTTCACTACAAACTCCACCCTGAAGAAACACAAGTGTGTTTAAACCTGGAGCGATCAGACCATGATGTGTGAACTCCCTCTGTGCATTTAATTTGATTTAAAGCTCTCATATTATACACTTTTCGGTACTATTATACACCATATTATATGGTCTTAGTGGTCCCTAATACGTTTTTCTTTAATTGTTTGCTGAAAAAAACTTTAAGATAATTTATTGTACTATGCTGATGTTCAGCTAATCTCACAATGGCCTATTTTTTAAAAAGAGCACAGTGGAAGCTTCTGGCTTTCCAGTTTGTGAGTTCAGAAACTGGAGAATTCTGACTGGAGTATATTGGGGGGGAGGGGTGGGGGTTTCAGAAAAGGGAAGAGTGAGAAAAGGAGAGATTGTTATTTTTTTGGCAGTCTCTAGGCACACCGTGGACCCATGGATATGGTAGAACACATATAAAAAGTGCATTTAGCAGAATATGGGACCTTTAAGAACTCACTGAGGAAACACAGGATCACATCTGATTCATGAATTTCTGACATTTTGTGAATTTTAACTGTATATTGTTCAGAATCATGGCAGTCCAAAATCACAGCCTACATTTAGGGGTTATACACTAATATAAACATACCTGTGAATATTATATTCCATTTCTACCAAGTCTGTCCTGAAAATGACAATACATTCTACACACTGCTCCTTGAAAAGGCGAAATAAAAGATTGGAAAATATCCCCATTTGAAAAAAAATAACCAAACCAATTAATATAAAATATAAAAGCTAAGATATGTATGATAACTTTTTGTTTTGGTTAAATATGAATCATTTTCTGCCTTTTATTACATGTGTTGTGGTTTAAAAGGGTTAAATCTTGTGTTCACATAGAAGTGAGAACTTAACAGATTCAAAATGACTTGCAGCAACACCAATTGAAAACTCAAATTAAACTGTAGCATCAATTCTTTCAATAATTTACAAATGTCGCTCTTAGTAAGGTCACAGAGATCAGCATGGTTTGATATGATTTAAATTACACTTTTATTATTCTTGTCATAGTTGTTTATTTTGAATCATCTGAAATAAAATATTTACAAAAAAAGACTTTTGAAGTAGATGTTCTAGCTTTTCCTCATGGACCCAAAGTAACTGATGTTTTGGTTTTTGAAAACTTATTCTTTAATCACATTTAGAATGACCCTGAAGCAAACTATGTATTCTTATATAATCATCTTTCTCTACTTATTTTTGTTTTTACTTTTTAATGTTTGCCTTTTAATATATATTAGTTGTATCTAATGTTCAAAACCATTTATTTGATTTGTCATTATTTTTAATCAATTTGAAGTTTTGATGTTGTTTGAAAGCCGGCTCTATAAGGCTACGGACCTGGTTCCGCTATATTCAAAACCCAGAAATCAATAACGTTTGAGCTTATCGATACCACTATGGAGTCCAGTAGGTCACATGATGTAATTTAGATATCGAGTAGAGTCGGGTCATCTTCATCTAATGAGGCCTACTTCGGCGTATTAATCCATCACTGGTCCGCATCATGGACTGTAATTTAAGAGATACGGTTTCGCTAAAATGTATAATTTAATAAACCTATATATATCATTGTTTAACAGTTTTTTTGTTTTTGGGCAAGTGAACACGACATTCGGGCAAGTAAAACATTACCTGTACTTGCCCTATGGGCAAGTGCTTTTGAAACTTTAGTGTCAACCCCTGGCTCAAGGCAAATGAGGGTAAACTGGAAGACTCATAGTATGTTTGTGGGTTTATTTTGTTTAATATATTTCTGTTTGTCTATTCATTGTCTCTACTTGCTTTCTATGTTGATGGAAACAGAAGAAGTAAATAAAAATATCAGTGACGTTTAGTTCATCTTTCAGAAAAATACATTCAACATAGTTTGTTAGATGTGAAGTTGCCACCACTTTTATTAACCCGGTCTGGTCTGGTATCAGAGGCAAGAGAAATTCACAGCACAACTTGAGGTGAGGATACTGATAATATAAACTTTATTGACACAATTCATTAATTCAAACTGTGGATAGAAACCTTGGAATAAAAAGGCCAAGCTGAGTTAAACACAACAACACTACAACCCTCAGAACACAGCAAGTGAATAGGATCAAAATGAACAGACATTTAAAACACTGCAATCAAAGCACAGCACAATCATGGAACACAGTGACTGTATAAACGTGTATCATTTTTTTTTTTTTTTTTTTAACCTTTTATTTCTACAGGTAAATCCCATTGAGACCGGAGACTCTTTTGCAAGGGAGACCTGTTTCAAGTTCAATGGAATGATTAATTTCTATTATAAATTGTCTCCTTAGTTGAACTAGGGATCTGGCTTAAGATGTCCACAAACCGATTGTTATAACCAAAAAAACAACAGTTTGTTCACACAGAAATGTTTTATTTAAACAAAATGCATAGTGAGGTAATGGAGTGAAACATCCCCTTTACTGAGGGTGCAAATAGCAACATACCAAACGTTTAGTCCAGTGCAAGTCATTGTGGGAAAGGGGCGTCTCTACAATACACTTTGTTGTGATTACTTGATTTATCTAAGGCAATCCGTTTCCTTCATTCTACTGAGTAAACATAACTTCAGACAAGTTGTCCCTTCTAAGTTTGATGGTAAATTAACAGGAAAGTTCAGTATTTTTGAAAAACATTACCGTTCCGTAAAGTAACAGCAAAGGACTGTCATTTAACAGACTGCCTTTTATATTAACAGTTAAATGCTGTTTTTATAAATAACAGGTTAATGCTGTTGAAATCCTGCTGTAAATTTACAGCAATTGTTTACAGTGTGTGTGTGCTTAGAATACACAGCCTAGGCTCTGTACCTGGTGTTTATACATAGCTTAGAATTTCTTTCAGCGCGCGCACGCACGCACACACACACACACACACACACACACACACACACACACACACACACACACACACACACACACACACACACACACACACACACACACACAGTTTTTCAACAACATCTTTTTAATACAATTTTCAATAAAGAAATAAAATGGTGGACTCCTATTTCTGTTTCATGAATATCCATATCCATATATATAGTTATTGGTGAAATAAAATTAAACAATTGATTTTTTTTACAACTTATTTTATTACATATTTTTCTTTCACGAGATAATCCCAACAGAAACATATGTACACATCACATGTAGGCTAGAAACATATTAGTAAAGTACATCCAAACTTTGAGTTATTCCCTACAAAATGTCCCTTCTGGCCATCCATAGAAAACAACAGCAAAACAAATGAATGCACAAATGAGTATGGCTGTGTTGTAAAAGCCCTACTAACGTCCTCCCTCCTACATACTCAACATGTATATACTACATACTGTCTACTTAACCATCCATTGTGTATGCGAGGTTCGTCGGACCATTTACACTGAAGTATACAGAAGCAATAAAGAATTTTAAAAAAGCCTTCCATGTTGTTTGAAAAGACGCAATTGTTACGCGCTCCCACCTTTCTGTTCCTCCCTCCTCTTGCTCCTCCACACTTTCTCTCTCCCAGGTGTCCTGAGGCCTGATTGGTGGCAGGTGCTCCTAATTATGTGAGGCTTAAAGGTGTGGCCTGCGCCGGTCTCTCTCTCTCTCTGCCTGCCTGCCTGGGGGACGGTGTCTTGCTGACCTGCTGCTGCTTATGGTTCATTTAGTTTTATGGTTTACTTATGGGGGGCTGCTAGATTGTGTTTTGTTTGTTTAACCGTAGTTTAGAGGGGCCGGGGTTATAGTTTAGCTGGAGGAAGACCTGGGCAATACTGCAGCCAATTGTGCTGTCCCAGCCTTCCTCCCGTTTTCCCTTTTTCCTCTTTATTTGCAGCCTCCTGCGTTGAGTTGTGTTGCGGGATTATTTTGTAATAAATCACCTTATTACTTGGATTCATGGTTTCCTTTGGTTTATTTTCATGTTTACTGGCCGGCTAAACGAGCCTGGGATGGCCGGCCGTAACATATGGAGCCTCGTCCGGGATACGGAATCATCCGAATTTTGTTTAGGGCACGCTGCAGTTGTGCAGCCAGCTGGGCTGGACGTTACCGAACACATTGATCTGGTTCTCGATCACCTTGATCTTATTCCGGTTTTCTCCGAGGAGGAGGTGGACGGGTTCTTTGTTCTCTTTGAGCATGTCGCAAGTACTGCGGGTGGCCTCGTGATTGGTGGGCGCTGGTGCTGCCGAGTGTACTCACTGCTCGGCACAGGAGGTTTGTGCGATGTTGTCCATTGACGATAGTCTTGATTTTGACAAAATTAAAGCTGCCGTGTTGAGAGCATATGGATACAAGTCTGTGTTTGAGAGAACGGTGTCACAAGAATGTCATGTTGAGAGCAAGCATGGTGTCTCTGCCCAGTCCTGTAAAATCAGCACTGCTAGTGGGGCGGAGGGAAGCACACCCGGGAGGGACGGGGCACGCGGGAACGTCCAGTGTGTTTCTATTGTAATCAACCGGGGCACATAGTCGCAAATTGTTATGCTTTACGGGGAGAAAAGAAACCTGCAGTGAAGTCAGTGGTTTGTGTTAAAACTTTGAAACCTGTGGTGGAGGTGGCTCCTGAGAGTCTGGAGTCAGAGCTAGACAATTATGCACCAGTCTTGATGGGGGTCGCTGTGCCTTTAGAGCAAGTGGGGGAGGAAGTGCCGTTAATCATTCCGAGGGATACAGCTGAGAATCAGTCATTTATTTTAAGTGATGTCTTGCCTATATCTAGTGAGTCTGATGTGGAGTCCGGTGTCATTTTCCGGGGTTTGAGACACAGTGCAGGGGCGCGCCAGGGTACCTTGAGTCAGAGTTGGTCTCCGGTCCGGTGGCTGTTCGTCCCTATTTTCCGATTGAAGGTGTGTCTCGTTGTTTGGGAAGTGAGTTAGCTGGTGGTAAGGGGTTGGTCAAGCCTGAAGTGACGGGCGTTCCTATGGTTGCAGGGTGTAACGCTAGGTTGGCTCGGGAAAATCCTAGGGGGGTTTGTACAGGTGCGGTGACCAAACAGCAAGTAGTGAGCGTAGCTGCTACACCGTCCTCTGGCAAGTTGTCCATTGGGGAGGGTGGAGGAGTGTGTTGCGCTGTTTCGGCGGAGACTGGTAGTTCTCCAATTCCGGTCGGTGTTAGGCCCGGTGAATTCTCCGGGAGGGGTGTGGAGTTGTTGGTGAACCTGGCTGTGCCCGTGATGTGGCGCTGTCCAGTGCTGAAGCTCAAACACCTGTTGGGGCGCTGTCTGGTGCTGGGGGTGCTGGCGGCGTGGTTGTGGTGGAGACTGGTAGTTCTCCAATTGAACGGCATGCCTGGCGTGTGAGCCTGAACAAGCGGGATCGTCTTGGAGGGAGGTGGAGTATGGGCTAGAGCATGGGGTTGCTGGGCCTGGTTTGAGCTCGTGGAGCTCTCCCTGTCTTGTGGCTGACAGGGCTGATGGAACGGATTGTGGCTTCAGCGTTTTGCTGACTTTGATCGGGCTACAGAGGACTGTTTTGGGGGGCTGGTGGGCCGAGGTGAGGTGCGGGACTGCTGTTGTCGCGCTTGTGTGTCAGGGCCTGCGATTGTTAGGTATTTTTTTTGCTGGGTTTGTCTATGACAGGGGTAGACAATAATCAACCTGAAAACTAATCAACTGGGAAAAAAAAATACTAACTTAGGTTGGGGGTGTTACGCGCTCCCACCTTTCTGTTCCTCCCTCCTCTTGCTCCTCCACACTTTCTCTCTCCCAGGTGTCCTGAGGCCTGATTGGTGGCAGGTGCTCCTAATTATGTGAGGCTTAAAGGTGTGGCCTGCGCCGGTCTCTCTCTCTCTCTGCCTGCCTGCCTGGGGGACGGTGTCTTGCTGACCTGCTGCTGCTTATGGTTCATTTAGTTTTATGGTTTACTTATGGGGGGCTGCTAGATTGTGTTTTGTTTGTTTAACCGTAGTTTAGAGGGGCCGGGGTTATAGTTTAGCTGGAGGAAGACCTGGGCAATACTGCAGCCAATTGTGCTGTCCCAGCCTTCCTCCCGTTTTCCCTTTTTCCTCTTTATTTGCAGCCTCCTGCGTTGAGTTGTGTTGCGGGATTATTTTGTAATAAATCACCTTATTACTTGGATTCATGGTTTCCTTTGGTTTATTTTCATGTTTACTGGCCGGCTAAACGAGCCTGGATGGCCGGCCGTAACACAATGCATTGTGGGGCGGTTGAGTAGGAAAAGTATCCTATCGATCCATACACAAAATCTTCCCGGAAGTAAGTACTCATCCGGGCATTTCTCGCCTACAAAAACTCGCATACACAACCACAACATACTCAAATTGACGTCAAATTCAGTATGAGAAGGACGTTAGTAGGGCTTTACGAACACAGCCTAGGTCTTGAACAATGATAATATAATTGTATTGATAAAGGTAAACAGCGTATGAGCTTAATATGTAAATAAATGAGTATCTATATTGCTGCTCTGCCCAGGACTAAACATTTGAACAATTTATTTGGTTTAAATAATGTGATTAAAATGTGGAGAGATTGGAGAACACGTCAAAGTTTATAATTATGTTTCAATGGTAAATGGACTTGACTTATACAGCTCTGGAAAGAAATGAAGAGACCACTCCAAATGTTCAGTGTCTCTTTAGTTTTACTATTTAGAGGCATATGTTTGAGTAGAATGAACATTTTGGTTTTATTCTACAAACTACTGACAACATTTCTGCC
>CM047513.1:1481527-1496527 GCA_026122265.1 Ammodytes dubius | reverse complement strand
GTTAGGAAAAAAAAACATTGATATATTTCTGGTCTGTACATTATATTTGTTCATCCTGCCCTCGGAAACGTGTCGCGATGTAGCGCAACCTGGAAGAGGATTATTTTTTACACATTTTAGAAATTATTTTATATTTCATAATTTTTTACTTTATTTTATGATTTAAATTTGAGTTCTTATTTAATTTTTTTTTTTTTTCAATTTAAATTTTTTTTTAAATAATGATTATTTTTTACATTTTAGAAATACATTTTTATTCTCCAAAAAAAAATCTATATAGGCTATATTCTTTTTAAATATATTTTTTAAATTGTTTTACTATTTATTTTGATTTTTAAATGTTTTACAATCAACAATCTTTGCGGCAAGATTTCCTTTTACAAGCCTTTATTTAATTAATTTTTTTTATCTCTCATGCACAATTTGTTTATTTTTAAAGGTGCACTGTGTAACTTTGGGTGTGTCAGGGAAGTGAACACTGTAGAGGATTTTAACATTATGAATTTAATTTTTTATTTAATTTTCTTAAGTTTTAGACGGTGATTTAGACATTTATATATTTCTGGTCTGTACATTATATTTGTTCATCCTGCCCTCGGAAACGTGTCGCAATGTAACGCACCTGAAAAAGAGTTTTAACACATTTTATAAATTATTTTACATTTCATAATTTTTTTATTTAAAAAAAAATAAAAAATGTCATTCTAATTTAATTTTTTATTTTTTTAAATGTTTTTTTTCAAAATTATATTTTTATTTTTAACTCAAATATAAAGTATTTTTTTGAAAGATTTTTTTAAATTTAATTTTGCAAAAAAAAAATCAATCTCACCTCTTCTAGTATCTGGTTGAGCTCCACTTCCAGAGGTGAACTTCCACTTGTAGCCACGCCCCCTCTGCCTATACACACACACACACACACAGACACACACACACAACACTTTTCAAATAATTGCATTTAATAGACAATAAAAAACAGTGAATTGAAAAAAAAAAAATATATATATAGCTACAAATAAATAATATATAAAATAGCCATTTTGTCTCATGTCTTGGTCAACTTTTTATTGATTTTGGACAAACATACAAATGTTAAGAATCAATAAAAATTTGATAAAAAAAAAAAGACACACACACCCCCCCCCCCCCCCCACACAACACACACACCCACACCCACACAGACACACACACACAGACACACACACACCCTACCTGTCTGTCTCAGCCCCTCAGTACACAGTATCTCCCCCCCCCCCCTACCTGTCTGCCTCAGCCCCTCAGTACACAGTATCTCCCCCCCCCCCCTACCTCTCAGCCCCTCAGTACACAGTATCCCCCCCCCCCCCCTACCTGTCTGTCTCAGCCCCTCAGTACACAGTACCCCCCCCCCCCCCCTACCTGTCTGTCTCAGCCCCTCAGTACACAGTATCACCCCCCCCCCCCTACCTGTCTGTCTCAGCCCCTCAGTACACAGTATCTCCCCCCCCCCCCTACCTGTCTGCCTCAGCCCCTCAGTACACAGTATCACCCCCCCCCCCCTACCTGTCTGCCTCAGCCCCTCAGTACACAGTATCCCCCCCCCCCCCCCTACCTGTCTGTCTCAGCCCCTCAGTACACAGTATCTCCCCCCCCCCCCTACCTGTCTGCCTCAGCCCCTCAGTACACAGTATCACCCCCCCCCCCTACCTGTCTGCCTCAGCCCCTCAGTACACAGTATCCCCCCCCCCCCTACCTGTCTGTCTCAGCCCCTCAGTACACAGTATCCCCCCCCCCCCCTACCTGTCTGCCTCAGCCCCTCAGTACACAGTATCTCTCCCCCCCCCCCCCCCCTACCTGTCTGCCTCAGCCCCTCAGTACACAGTACCCCCCACCCCCCCCCCCCCTACCTCTCAGACCCCTCAGTACACAGTATCCTCCCCCCCCCTACCTCTCAGCCCCTCAGTACACAGTACCCCCCCCCCTACCTCTCAGCCCCTCAGTACACAGTATCTCCCCCCCCCCCCCCTACCTCTCAGCCCCTCAGTACACAGTATCTCCCCCCCCCCTCCCTGTCTGCTCAGCCCCTCAGTACACAGTATCACCCCCCCCCTCCTACCTGTCTGCCTCAGCCCCTCAGTACACAGTATCTCCCCCCCCCCTACCTGTCTGTCTCAGCCCCTCAGTACACAGTATCTCCCCCCCCCCTACCTGTCTGTCTCAGCCCCTCAGTACACAGTATCTCCCCCCCCTCCTACCTGTCTGCCTCAGCCCCTCAGTACACAGTATCTCCCCCCCCCCTACCTGTCTGCCTCACCCAGTACCATCCCCCCCCCCTACCTCTGCCTCACCCCAGTACCCCCCCCCCCTACCTGTCTGCCTCAGCCCCTCAGTACAACCCCCCCCCTACCTGTCTGCCTCAGCCCCTCAGTACACCCCCCCCCCCCTACCTGTCTGCCTCAGCCCCCCCCCTACCTGTCTGTCTCAGCCCCTCAGTGCACAGTATCCCCCACCCCCCCTACCTGTCTGCCTCAGCCCCTCATACACAGTATCTCCCCCCCCCCCCCCCCCTACCTGTCTGCCTCAGCCCCTCAGTACACAGTATCCCCCCCCCCCCCTACCTCTCAGCCCCTCAGTACACAGTATCTCCCCCCCCCTACCTGTCTGCCTCAGCCCCTCAGTACACAGTATCTCCCCCCCCCTACCTGTCTGTCTCAGCCCCTCAGTACACAGTATCTCCCCCCCCCTACCTGTCTGCCTCAGCCCCTCAGTACACAGTATCTCTGGTTCAGGAGATGAAGCGTAGTGAAGACCCTCCATTCCTCGGAAGTACACCAGGTTACCGTTGGTTACCTGGGGACATAAATGCAGTAAAGCGTCAGAAAAAGGTGTAAAGTAACAAATAAAATATAAAAAAGTAAACATATTGCCATGTTAATCATATACATTGTATAAACATATTCAAATATGCTCAAAATACAGTAAAGCCTCAGAAATAGCTGGAAAGTGACAAATCAAATATTTTTTTTTTACAATAAGAAAACACTAACTAACAACAAAGAAAAAAAGAAAACTAATTTGAGGTCAAAAGAACGTTGGTTACCTGGGACACAAGGCATAGAGGTGTAAATGTGACACAATTAAAAATGAAGCAAATTAAACGAAATATATGAAATTGATACGCTGCCAGTTGGCGTAATAAATGAAACTACGCTTGAAAAATTTGCAAAAAAAAAACAACCCCTGATTTAAAGGCCTACTTCACCGGTTGGAATATGAAGGTGTATTGAACTGGGAGATCCTATGTAATATAAATGTGCAAAACTTTTTTTAAAATCGGATCATCTTAGCCTGAGAAAAGGCAGAAAGAGTGTGTTATGGTCTCACTGTCTAACCCTACAGTTTCCTTCTTGTGACATCACAGTAAGGGTTAGGATTAACAGGACAGCTGGCCAAGGGAAGACTGAGGGAAGACTGAGGGAAGAAAAACCTCATTCATTATATTATAATAGTTATTTTATAATGATAGAACGCTGGTTCCGTATGGGTGAAGTATTATTTTAAGTGAAACCTCTCAGAACTAGTGGACACTCGCTCACACACTGACTAAAGTCAAACGGAGCGCAGAAGGACCGGACAGGCAGCTGGTGGAATTCCGCCTTCACTAACTGAATACAACCACTTTGGCTGTTTTCGAAAGCCCTACTAATGTCCTACTCATACTAATTTTGACGTCAATTTGAGTATGTTGTGGTTGTGTATGAGTACTAACTTCCGGGAGATTTTGTGTATTGATCAATAGGAGACTTTTCCTACTCAAACCGCCCCACAATGCATTGTGTGTTTTCAAATGACACAGAAGTTTTTTTTTATTATTCTTTATTGCTTCTGTATACTTCAGTGTAAACGGTCTGACGAACCTCGCATACACAATGGATGGTTAAGTAGACAGTATGTGGTATATACATGTTGAGTAGGAGGGAGGACGTTAGTAGGGCTTTTAGTATGTAGTATATACATGTTGAGTATGTAGGAGAGAGGACGTTAGAAGGGCTTTTAGTATGTAGTATATACATGTTGAGTATGTAGAGGGAGGACGTTAGTAGGGCTTTTAGTATGTAGTATATACATGTTGAGTATGTAGGAGGGAGGACGTTAGTAGGGCTTTTAGTATGTAGTATATACATGTTGAGTATGTAGGAGGGAGGACGTTAGTAGGGCTTTTAGTATGTATTATATACATGTTGAGTATGTAGGAGGGAGGACGTTAGTAGAGCTTTTAGTATGTAGTATATACATGTTGAGTATGTAGGAGGGAGGACGTTAGTAGAGCTTTTAGTATGTAGTATATACATGTTGAGTATGTAGGAGGAGGACGTTAGTAGGGCTTTTAGTATGTAGTATATACTGTACATGTTGAGTATGTAGGAGGGAGGACGTTAGTAGGCCATTTAAAACACAGCCTCTCTCTTTAATGTGACACCCCAAACTATTCAACCCAACCCTTACCTGTGGTTGTTGCCGTAGCGACCCCTGACTGACAGACAGCTCGAGGCTGGTCATGCTGCCGTGGTTACGCTTTGTGGCGTTGTGACAGGCCAAGCGAACCTTCTCCTCTCCGGGCCGACGCATACGCAGGAACCAGGCGCACCAGTTCAACAGGATCACACGCGTCTGCAGAGATGTAGAAATTAATTAAAGGGGCACTGTGTAACATTTTAAGTAATTCATTAACTTAAAGGTGCAAGTGTGTAATATGACATCATCAAGAAAGTTCTACAAAGTTCTAGAATGCAACGCTCCCTGGGTAACCCCAACCCTTTAGAATAATAACAGAAGCTACAGTGGCCTTCAAGGACAAGAACAATTCTAAATTTTAAACAATGCACCTGATGACATTCCAACTATGACACTTTCAAGATGGTGACACTAGGCTTTGGTCCAAAATATGCGGAAATATGCACATATATGAGACCCTTTCTGAGGGAAAAAATAATAATAAAAAAAAATAAAATTCAGCTATTATGCACTAAATTAAATGTACTTATGGATATTATAATTGGTAGGTTTAAATCAATATCCTCATTCATAAATATGTCCTCATTGGGGTAAAATCACCTCTTGTCAATAATCTGAATTATCCTCCTGAGCGGAGAATTACAAATATTAATATTACATTTTGTACATTGAGCAGGCAGGTCTTATGGAGGCATCCATGTTGGTTGGAATTTCATCAGGTGCATTGTTTAGAATTTAGAATTGTTCTTGTCCTTGAAGGCCACTGTAGCTTTTGTTATTATTCTAAAGGGGTGGGGTTACCCAGGGAGCGTTGCATTCTAGAACTTTGTAGAACTTTCTTGATGATGTCATATTACACACTGCACCTTTAATTATGCGTGTATAAGTGTATGTGTCTCACTTACTGACTCATTCACACACTCGCTCGCTCGCTCGCACCCACGCACACACACACACACACACCACTCACTCACTCACTCACTCACAAACTCACTCACTCACTCACTCACTCACTCACTCACTCACTCACACTCACTCACTCACTCACTCACTCACTCACTACACGGGAAACACACACACACACACACTCACTCACTCACTCACAAACTCACCATCACTCCACTCACTCACTCACTCACTCACTCACTATCACTCACTCACTCACTCACTCACTCACTCACTCACTCACTCACTCACTCACTCACTCACTCACTCACTCACTCACTCACTCACTCACTCACTCACACACACACACACACACACACACTGCCAGTGACAGCTGTGGGAAAGTTAAACGATTCTGATTTGACCTTTTAACCTTCACACCTCAACAGTTTAAAAGTGAGCTATCCTCTTCCTCACGGGAACACACACACACACACACACACACAACACACACACAACACACACACACACACACACACACAACACACACACACACACAAACACAACCACACACACACACACACACACACACACAACACACACACACACACACACACAGACACAAGGATAAGACACACACAACACACGATACGAACACACACACACACCACACGACACATACACGATAAAACCACACACACAACATCACACACACGCACAACACACAATCACAGAGTGACAGATACACACACACATACACCCCGTGGGAATAAGAACAACAGAAATTCCATCATGGTGTAATTTATTTTAAAGGTCAGAGCCTCTACCTCAAGTGTTATAGTGTGTGTTGTGTGTGTGTGTGTGTGTGTGTGTGTGTGTGTGTGTGTGTGTGTGTGTTGTGTGTGTGTGTGTGTGGTCTGTCTGTCTGTCGTAAAGCGTAGCTTAGTGTGGTAAACTGTGGTAAATTAGTCACTTGTGGGCTTCCTGCATTGTTATTGTGTTATTCGGAGCAGGACGGGAGCTACACTTTCTGACTGTAGCCTAACGTATATTTTTTGTTCATTGTCGACTTTTTTTTGAGAAATAAATCCACTACTTTTTCATGTTACATCGGCCTTGGATTTTCTTTTTGAGCACGAGTCCAGAATCCTACGTCCTGCAAGAGTGGCAAACAGGTTGCCACTACAGTGTGTGTGTGTGTGTGCGTGTGTGTCTGTCCGTCCGTCCGTCCGTCCGTCCGTCCTTCTGTCTGTCTGTCTGTCTGTCTGTCTGTCTGTCTGTCTGTCTGTCTGTCTGTCTGTCTGTCTGACCCATTGTGGCATGGTTCCTCCGTCCGGGTCGTGATGGTGATACTGTAGAACCATAACGGTGGCAATGACAGACAGACCCACAATCACCATGGTGGTCGCAAAGTACTGCGCTGAAAGACAGAGGGAAAATAAAGGGTTATATATCTGTGTGCAGAGCGGGCACGAGGCATAAGCGAACTAAGCCGCCGCTTAGGGCCCCCGACTGCCTGAGGGGCCCCCTCCAAAAAAATAAAATAAAAAATAAAAAAATATTTTTTTAGTTTGTGTGTTTGATATTAACATCATATTATGCAAATGTGAGTTATCATACAAAAAGGAATAAAATGTTTTGGTCTAGATAATTAATAGCCTAAAAATGTAATCAGTTCATCTGGGAGGTAATCCGAAATTATCTGATCATGTCACGTTCACATCCATGCACAGTGTGTATTGAGTTTATTTAAAAGCAATTGGAAATGGGCTGCCCTCAGTTGCCCAAGCACTGTGTATAGTCTAAAAAAAATCTCCCGGGGGGGGGGGGGGGGGCATACCCCCGGACCCCTCTATGAGGGTCTGAATCTCGGCTGTCTAATATTTTCGCACAGCCGCACAGTGGAGGCACTAGCGGAAAGCACTGGGTGTGTGAATGATATTTAGCAAAGATCTATAGTTTCAGCAGCGCTAACATTGGAGAGGGGCCCCCTAATCATATTTCGCTTAGGGCCCCGTGAAGGCTTGGGCCGGCTCTGTCTGTGTGTGTCTGTCTGTCCGTCTGTCTGTCTGTCTGTCTGTCCGTCCGTCTGTCTCTCTGTCTGTCTGTCTGTCTGTCTGTCTGTCTGTCTGTCTGTCCGTCCGTCCGTCCGTCTGTCTGTCTGTCTGTCTGTCTGTCTGTCTGTCTGTCTGTCTTACCTATGAGAGGAACAGAGTCTGATGTTGCCGGCATGATCTCAGCGACTAAGAGCATGAAGACAGTGAGAGAGAGAAGGACCGTGATGCCTGAGGAGAAATCAAATATTATCCACTGTTATAGAGGCCGCCATTTTTAGTTAAAATAACCCTAAACCAAAGATGCATAACAAAAGCCCTAAAAGACTGTCTTTGCACCATGCTGTTCACTCATTTAATAATAATAAAAATGTATTTCATGTATATAGCGCCTTTCTCAAACCCAAGGACGCTTAACAGTGGGGACAAGAACAATCAAATAGGACAAACATAAGCAAAAAATAAAGTAAAGATAGTTCCAGAGCGGGATAAGTGTTGTAAACGTTCATTGATTTCACTGGCACAATTAGCACCAACATTAGTAACATCTGTTTGTGGCTTAAAAAGGACACACACACACACACACACACACACACACACACACACACACACACACACACACACACACACACTCCCCCCCCCCACCCCCCCACACACACACTCCCCCCCCCACACACACACACACCCTCCCAGTCATACCTAAGGATATCTTCTCCCCAGAGTCGGCTGGCAGCAGGAATACTAGCAGAGCCAGAGTGGAGATGAGAACACACACTCCCCCCCCCCCCCCCCCCCCCACCCCATAAAGCCCCCCCCCCACACCGATAGCAGCAGGCTAACTATCGACATTCACACATTCATCTGTCTGTCTCTTACCTAGTGATATCTTCTCCCCAGAGTCGGCGGGGAGCAGGAATACCAACAGAGCCAGAGTGGAGATGAGCACACAGGGGATGAGCAGGTTCAGTCCGTAGTAAAGAGTTCTGCGTCTCATCACCACAGTGAAGGTGACGTCAGGGTACGGCTCCTTACAGCACTCATAGAAGTGCTCATTCCTACGCCCAGGGACCTCTGAAAACAAAGATATAACAGCAAGCATTCATCTGTCTGTCTGTCTGTCTGTCTATCTGTCTGTATATCTGTCTGTATATCTGTATATCTGTCTGTCTGTCTGTCTGTCTGTGTCTCAGGGTACGGCTCCTTACAGCACTCATAGAAGTGCTCATTCCTACGCCCAGGCACCTCTGAAACAAAGACACAAAGGTTGCGTTCCGAATCTCCTCCTCTTTCTTTTTTCTATTCTACATACTACATCCGACGATAAAAAGAATCTAGTTAGGATGCAGTAGGCATACTATTGGGACATACTTTTCTCTCTTATTTCATCATAACATTGCGCATTGATCTTGCCTCTTGCTTTTATATCCATCTCATCCCCGTTTGTTTTCATATGGAGGCTTCGTCGATGTGACGTCACTTCACGTGCGCACTGGATTGTGGGTTAGAATCGCCCAAATAGGATGCACTTTTCAACACTAAAAATCTTGGCCGGATGAAGTAGGACATCCGGGTACTTCTAACCATCCTAAATCTGGCCACAAGAATCGGGACATCCTAAATATTTTTTCTACATACTATAGTCGAAAGTATGCGATTCGGAACGCAACCATAAACTGATGAAATACACACTCTCTCTGTCATTTATACGTCCAGGGACCTCTGAAAACACAACAACAGTGTGTGAGGTTGTACTACTACTGCACAGCCTCAGAAATCCTGAATAGTTCAACATGTTGGCCTCTTGCCTGGTTTGATGCTCATAAAGAACTTGTGTTTTTCAGTCAGAGACCATAAATAAGGTGGGACAGCCATAATTCAGACAAATCAATAGTCCAACATATTTCCCATTGGTCCAACGGCCACACCTCTTTCTCTCTCTCTCTCTCTCTCTCTCTCTCTGTGTCTCTCCTCTCTCTCTCTCTGTCTCTCCCTCTCTCTCTCTCTGCTCTCTCTCTCTCTCTCCTCTCTCTCTTCTCTCCCTCTCTCTCTCTCTCCTCTCTCTCTCTCTCTTCTCTCTCTCTCTCTCTCTCTCTCTCTCTCTCTCTCTCCTCTCTCTCTCTCTCTCTCTCTCTCTCTCTCTCTCTCTCCCTCTCTCTCTCTCTCTCCTCTCTCTCTCTCTCTCTCTCTCTCTCTCTCTCTCTCTCTCTCTCTCTCTCTCTCTCCTCTCTCTCTCTCTTTACATTATTATTTACACATTCTTTAAGGAGAAAAAAAACACATTTTGTTTTTATATTTAAATTAAAACCTTTTACCCTAACAACACATAACACAACCGTTTAAAGGTGCAGTGTGTAATATGACATCATCAAGTAAGTTCTACAAAGTTCTAGAATGCAACACTCCCTGGGTAACCCCAACCCTTTAGAATAATAACAGAAGCTACAGTGGCCTTCAAGGACAAGAACAATTCTACATTTTAAACAATGCACCTGATGACATTCCAACTATGACACTTTCAAGATGGCAGCACTATAGGCCTTCGTCCAAGATATGCAGAAATATGGACAGATATGAGACTCTTTAAGAAAAAAAATAATAATTAAAAAAAAAAAATCAGCTATTATGCACTAAATTAAATGTACTTATGGATATTATAATTACTTTCTACAAAATCTGCTAGGAAATAAAACCCACAATTCTACACACTGCAGGTTTAATTGTAGTTTGTTGTGTATTGTCGTGCTGCCTTCAGTCTTTGTCACCAAACCCTTATAGCTTATAGATTGAGTGAATGCCTTTTAGCTCACAAACACATTGAAACTGACAGACAGCCCTTAATTAAAAACTGAAATAAACTAAACATCAGTGGAGTCCTCTGATCTCTGCTTCTAATCTGTAGAACACTGGTTCAAGAATGACTAAATATTTTAAGAATTCTTCTATGATGTTGTGAAAAAATCAATCCATCAGAACTAGATAGAGAGAGAGAGAGGGATAGAGAGAGAGAGAGAGGGATAGAAAGAGAGAGAGAGAGGGATAGAAAGAGAGAGATGTAGGGAGAGAGAGTGAAGGAGGGAGAGAGAGAGAGAGGGAGAGGGAGAGAGAGTGAAGGAGGGAGAGAGAGAGAGAGAGAGAGGAAGAGAGAGAGAGAGAGGGAAAGAGAGAGGGAGAGAGAGAGAGAGGGAGCGAGGGAGAGAGAGAGAGAGAGAGGGGGGTGGGAGAGAGAGAGAGGGAGGGAGGGGTGGGGGAGAGAGAGAGAGAGGGAGAGAGAGAGGGAAGGAGGGAGAGAGGGGGGAGAGAGAGAGAGAGAGACAGAGAGAGACAGACGGACAGACAGACTGAGAGCAAAATCAATCCATCAAAACTATAAGTGGTGAGAAGATGATTTTAACTTCTAAAGATATCAGTTGTTCTACTCATCAGTTACACGATTGCTCCGAGCAGAAGTTTGACTGAGTTGAATGTCACTAATTTGTCAAGCTTTGTTGATTTGTGTTGTGATGCGACATTTAGAACTCAAAATCTCCACCGGTCCAAACTCCAGTGCTCCCAGCTGTTAGGCCTGTGTGTGTGTGTGTGTGGTGTGTGTGGTGTGTGTGTGTGTGTGCTGCTAGGCCTTTGTGTGTGTGTGTGTGTGTCTGCTTGCCTGTGCGAACGTGCTATTTGTGTGTTTGTGTGCGTGTCTGCCTTCCTGTGCGTATGTGCTATGTGGTGTGTGTGTGTGTGTGTGTGTGTGTGTGTGTGTGTGTGTGTGTGTGTGTGTGTGTGTGTGTGTGTGTTAAGCCTTTGGTACCTTGTGGATCAGTGAGTTAGCATCAGGTTAATGTGGATGGCAGCGTTTTATATGCAGAACTCCGCTGTGTTCAAACCTAACATTTACACACACACACTGTCGGGGGGAAAAATCCTAAATGTCCTAAATGTAATGTGGTACCAGGAGGTATAATTAAAACAGCTGTGTGTGTGTGTGTGTGTGTGGTGTGTGTGTGTGTGTGTGTGTGTGTGTGTGTGTGTGTGTGTGTGTGTGTGTGTGTGTGTGTGCCTGTAATGTGTATAATTAAATCAGCTTGTTTGTTTACGCTCAGTTTGGGCTCCCAAAAGTTTCTAACATTATTTTTTAAAGTTGTACTAACTAACTCTGTGTGTGTCAGAGAAGAGAAACATTTTCTAAGGTTTATTCTCATAACTGAATAAACAAACTTTCCTCACAGGAAAATGTGATCCCTGGAACACTGTTTGAAGTTAGAAAGCTTCCTGAAAAGTTACTGTTTCACTGTTGTTGTTGTTTACAGCAGCAGGGCCCACAGTTTGGTTTACAAACATAACTTAATTACAACACCAACATTGTGTCTGTCTGTCTGTCTGTCTGAGTGAGTGAGTGATTGCGTGTCTACCTGCCTGTGCATACTTGCAATGTGTGTCTCGTGTGTCTGTCTGTCTGTCTGTCTATCTAACCTTTATTTCTACAGGTAAATCCCATTGAGACCGAAGACTCTTTTGCAAGGGAGACCTGTTTTCCTTTCCCACGTTACCATTCACACACACATTCATACACCGATAGCAGCAGGCTAACTATCGACATTCACACGAGGCAAGGTGGGTGAAGTGTCTTGCCCAAGGACTCAACAACTATGACACAGGTGGCAGGGCGGGGATCGAACCTCCAACCCTTTGATCATCGGCCGACCCGCTCTACCACCTGAGCCACAGTCGCCCACCTGTCTGTGCGTATAGATCTTACCCACTAGATCCCACTCTCCGTTGGCGATGTAGCCTGTGATGTCAGCTTCTATCATCTGTAGATCTAGGCTCCAGCCTCCGTACGTCCAGGAGCCGAACTTCAGGTCGCAGCGCTGCACGTCAAACGGAAACCAGCGCACGTCGATGTAACACGTGCTCTTAAAGATGCCTGGGGATAACAAATGAATTACATCAAAACCCTACTTCACCTGGTGGAAATATGAAGGTGTATTGAACCCTGAGATCCTATGTAGTATAAATGTGCAAACATTTTAGAAATCGGATCATCCTAGCCTGAGAAAAGGCAGAAAGAGTGTTTTATGGTCTCACTGTCTAACCCTACATCTTACCATGCGTGACATCACACATGGGAAAATGCAGGGTTAGGATTAACAGGACAGCTGGGCCAAGGGAAGACTGAGGGAAGAAAAACCTCATTCATTATATTAAAATAGCGATTTTTATTTTTTAACCAGCGCACGTCTATGTAACACGTGCTCTTAAAGATGCCTGAGAATAACAAATGACATCCAGTGGTTATACACAGCCTAGGCTCTGTAAACTGGTATGGTAAGATATTTAACTTAAAATACAAGCATTGTGTAGGAGATAAAGTAATGAATAAAATTATGTAAATGGTAAAAACTAGAAAAATCTAGAAAAAAGTTACAAAAAAGTTACAAAAAAGTTACAAAAAAAAAGTATATTGTGAAACGTAAATGGAACCAGCCGACGTCTATGTAACACGTGCTCTTAAATAGGCCTGCAAATAGAAAATGACATCCAGTGTTTATACACAGCCTAGGCTCTGTAATAAAGAAAAATTAAGCCTACTCCTGCATCTAAAACAAAATTGAACAGCATATCATGGAAAAGTGAAATTTTTACACATACAATGTAATATAAAAATCAAGCCTTTCCTTGAGCTGATTACGAGTGTGTGGTGTGTGTGTGTGTGTGTGTGTGTGTGTGTGTGTGTGTGTGTGTGTGTGTGTGTGTGTGTGTGTGTGTGTGTGTGTGTGTGTGTGTGTGTTACCTGGTGGCAGGTACTGACAGTATCCACTAGAGTTCACCAGGATGTTTGTGTGGAAAGAAGCGTCAAAACGTTCGTCAGCGCTGTTTAGAAAAAGACATATTATATGTTAGTAGACACAGACAGACAGACAGACAGACAGACAGACAGACAGACAGACAGACAGACAGACAGACCAGACAGACGGACACACACGCACAGACAGACAGACGGACACAGACAGACAGACAGACAGACACACACACACTCACTCACTCACTCACTCGCACAGACACACACACAGAGACAGACAGACAACAACACCACGAACACCCCCATGACACAACCAATTCCATCAGATGACATATCACAATAAAAATGGAAAAATGTAGTTGTTCTAAAATATTTCAAATCAAATCAAATCAGTTTTATTTGTGTAGCCCAAAATCACAAATACATTTGTCTCAGTGGGCTTTACATGTCATACAATATGATACAATATGACACCCTGCCCTTACACCCTTAGCTCGGCTGAGAAAAAACTCCCAGTAAAAAACCCTTTACCGGGATTAAAAAAAAATTGAAGAAATCTCAGGGAGAGTCGACAGAGTAAGGGATCCCTCTCCCAGGACGGACATACTGCAATAGATGTCATAAGTAGATGGATTTGACAAGGAATTTGCATTTTGATGGAAAAAGTTAAGTTTTTCTAAGTGTCTGTACGAACTGGGGTCAGTGGTTAGGCATAGTCTGCTGACAGAGCGAAAAACTCATTCGTTGGACTTCAGTAAGTTTGCAGCAAAAGTAAAAGTTTGAAGGTTCGTCAGCGCACACACACACACACACACACACACACACACACACACACACACACACACACACACACACACACACAACACACACTCACATACACGCAAACGTACACACACACTCACACTCACACGCAAACGTACACACACACATGCACACACACACACACACACACACACACACACACGGTCCCGATTGGCCCCCTCTCATTAAAACGGACTAGGTCAATATTCACTCCCACCAGAATCTCTCTCACACACACACACACACACACACACACACACACACACACACACACACACACACACACACATCAGAAATAAACACACACACACACACACACACTCAGAAATAAACACACACACACACACACACACACACACACACACACACACACACACACACACCACACACCACACACACACACACACACACACACAACACACACACACATTTCCTCCCACCAAAATCAAATTTTAGCTTCTACTGGGGTAATGAGCTGAGACGCTAGTCAGCAAACACACACACACACCACAACACACACACACACACACACACACACACACACACACACACACACACACACACACACACACACACACACACACACACACACACACACACACACCACACACACACACACACACAAAAGCCAAGGTTTTAATCCTGACTGTTTAGTGCAGATAACAGGAGCATTATGTTCACTGAATCAGAACTGGGGTCTTCGCAAATACTCTGAACCCAAAAATCTACAACTTCCAAAGCACTTACATCAACTAAACTTTCCATAATCATTCTCAGCACTATTCTGAAGGTTATTACAGAAGGATTTGTTTTTTAACCTTTATTTCTACAGGTAAATCCCATTGAGATCAGAGAATTTTTTTCAAGGGAGACCTGTTTTCCTTTCCCACGTTACCATTCACACACACATTCATACACCGATAGCAGCAGCTAACTATCGACATTCACATGAGGCAAGGTGGGTGAAGTGTCTTGCCCAAG
>CM047513.1:1451527-1464027 GCA_026122265.1 Ammodytes dubius | reverse complement strand
GGAACTTTTAAATATTTCTGAAACAGTCTCATTTTTCCTCTGATGATCATGAATTACAACAGCAAACAAGACCATTTTTCTTAATGCCTTTGTCATGGGTATACTCTCACCCAGGAACAACAGCTGGCGTAGTAAAAACACTACCGCTTTTGTCCAAAGGGGGCGCTAGAATTAACAGAAATTGAAAGTTCCTCGGAGCACCTTTAAGCATTTCTTCAAAAACATGAAAGTCTGTATATCAGGGTTACTGTCGTTTTAGTAAAAGTCAAATCTCAGAGACAATGAGACGCTGCCATCTAGTGGAGGTTTGGAGAACTACACCATCATTTATATTTAATTTAACCTTTATTTATACTCAAAAGATCAGTGGAGGGGTGTGTGTGTGTGTGTGTGTGTGTGTGACCCTCATTTACAATGACGTCGAGTCAAACAAATGCGGGGCGACTGTGGCTCAGGTGGTAGAGCAGGTCGGCCGATGATCAAAGGGTTGGAGGTTCGATCCCCGCCCTGCCACCTGTGTCATAGTTGTTGTGTCCTTGGGCAAGACACTTCACCCACCTTGCCTCGTGTGAATGTCGATAGTTAGCCTGTTATCGGTGTATGAATGTGTGTGTGAATGGTAACGTGGGAAAGGAAAACAGGTCTCCCTTGCAAAAGAGTCTCTGGTCTCAATGGGATTTACCTGTAGAAATAAAGGTTAAAAAAAGCAAAAACAACTATAGATACACAGCTTTGTGTTTATGGACCAATAGTTTAATAAACTATGTTCTCACACTTTGATGAGACCGATTATTGTGACAATGAGCAAACGACCTCTCTACGATGTTTCACCCTCGGGCGCTAGAGGGCTGTTGGTTTATCTTCTTTTTTTTTTTTAACCTTTATTTCTACAGGTAAATCCCATTGAGACCGAAGACTCTTTTGCAAGGGAGACCTGTTTTCCTTTCCCACGTTACCATTCACACACACATTCATACACCGATAGCAGCAGGCTAACTATCCACATTCACACGAGGCAAGGTGGGTGAAGTGTCTTGCCCAAGGACACAACAACTATGACACAGGTAGCAGGGCGGGGATCGAACCTCCAACCCTTTGATCATCGGCCGACTCGCTCTACCACCTGAGACACAGTCACCCCTGTGTGAGGTCCCCCCTTCTTGTACAAATAACAAGAGCAGATATAGGGTAGGAAGAACCTTTATTATTGTTACATTTTTTACATTGTCATTTTAACATTGAGCGAAATTATTATGAATCAAAACTTTGGTAAATCAACAGTTCTATATATTTTTTACGTCATTAAATTACAGAAACAGATTAAATTGTATTTATTTTGCAAAACGAAAAAACACAAATCAACATAATCTCACAAAATCTCACTCCACCATTTTGTTTTTTACACTTTGGTTGCGTTCCGAATCTCATACTTTCTACTATATAGTTCGGTAGAAAAAAAGATTTAGGATGTCCCGATTCTTGTGGCCAGATTTAGGATGGTTAGAAGTACCCGGATGTCCTACTTCCTCCGGCCAAGATTGTTAGTGTTGAAAACTGCATCCAATTTGGGTGATTCTGACCCACAATCCATTGCGCACGTGAAGTGACGTCACATCGACGAAGCCTCAGTATGAAAACAAACGGGGATGCGACGGATATAAAAGCAAGAGGCAAGATCAAGGCGCAATGTTATGATGAAATAAGAGAGTAAAAGTATGTCCCTATAGTATGCCTACTGCATCCTAACTAGATTATTTTTATCGTCAGATGTAGTATGTAGAATAGAAAAAAGAAAGAGTATGCGATTTGGAACGCAACCAGACACACACACACACACACACACACACACACACACACACACACACACACACACACACACCGTTTAGCTGGCCAGCCTGTCGGTAAGGTAACCGGATGTGTTAGCGTCTTGCAGGAGGGTTTTTGTGACATCATAAAGGTTGTGCTGGTAGGCCAGTCGGTAGCGGCTGTACGCATCATCACAGTGCGACAGCAAACGCTTGATGTTGGGAGTGACACTGCTGGGAGCGCCATCCAACCTGGGGGAGGGGGGGGGGGGGGGAGAGAGAGAGAGAGAGAGAGAGAGGAGAGAGAGAGAGAGAGAGAAAAAGAGAGAGAGAGAGAGAGAGAGATAGATACA
This sequence comes from Ammodytes dubius, assembly GCA_026122265.1. Taxonomy (NCBI): domain Eukaryota; kingdom Metazoa; phylum Chordata; class Actinopteri; order Uranoscopiformes; family Ammodytidae; genus Ammodytes; species Ammodytes dubius. Next base: position 1,461,869 of record CM047513.1, on the reverse strand, counting down.
TACACACACACACACACACACACACAGAGAGAGAGAGAGAGCGAGAGAGAAGCGCACACACACACACACAGATAGAGACAGAGAGACCCGCACACACACACACACACACACAGAGACAGACACACAAATTAGTTTAATTTGTTTCGCCCAATATCACAAATAGACATTTGCCTCAGTGGGCTTTACTTTACATTCCATACAGTATGACACCCTCTGCCCTTATCTATCTATCTATCTATCTATCTATCTATCTATCTATCTATCTATCTATCTATCTATCTATCTATCTATCTATCTATCTATCTATCTATCTATCTATCTATCTATCTATCTATCTATCTATCTATCTATCTATCTATCTATCTATCACCCTCTGCCCTTAGACCCTTAGCTCGGCTGAAAAAACTCTCAGGGAGAGTCGACAGAGTAAGGGATCCCTCTCCCAGGACGGACATACTGCAATAGATGTCATAAGTAGAGAAAAATCACGAAGGAATCACACACACACACACAGAGAGACACACACACTCACTCACCCCCCCCCCCCCCCCCACACCACACACACACACACACACACTCTCTCTCTTACTTCTTGAAGATGTCTTCAAACAGGCTGGTGGTTAGCGGTCGGTGGCGTTTGAACTCTTCCAGATAGAGAAAGTCTCCGTTGAGGATGACTCGCTGGTACAAAACCTCACACCAGTCAGGGGAGAAACTGTACGCTGAGCACAGAACAAAGGCCTGAGGGAGGGAGGGAGGGAGGGAGGGAGGGAGGGAGGGAGAGAGACAGGGAGGGAGGGAGGGAGGGAGGGGGGGAGGGAGGGAGGGAGGGAGGGAGGGAGGGAGGGAGGGAGGGAGAGAGGGAGGGAGGGAGGGAGAGAGACAGGGAGGGAGGGAGGGAGGGAGGGAGAGAGAGTTTTTTAATAAAGAGAATCTGAGTCAGGCAGGCTTCAAAGCATGTGGAGTTTTTACTTGCAAACAGCTACAAGGGTCAACATGTATCACAAGTGTAGCTTACATGATTGAGACAAAGAACTGAACAGTGTACAGGATTATATGCAGTGAAGATGGTGTGTGCGAAAAACACCAGGTTCGTGTGTCCAAGATTAACCATTAGCAGATGTTACAATGTTCCAAGGAAGAATGTGGAGGGGTCTCTTCTCTCTCCAAGGATGTAATAACTCATACAGTGCAATTAAAAGCACCGGTAGATTCAGGGAGTTCTCCCACAGCTGAACTTTTAACCACTGAAGACACATATATCTCTTACATGTAGTAGAGCCATAAGTTTAGTAGGACAAAGTTCATAGCAAGACAGTATGTAATGTGTTACCTTCATCAAAATGTTATAATATACATAATGAAACAAAGTTTCGTTGACAGGCCCCATTTGGACAAAAGTGGTAGTGTTTTTTTTGTGGTGTTTTAAAAAAAAGAAAGAGTGAGAGAGAGGGAGAGGGAGAGAGAGAGAGAGAGAGAGAGACACAGACCTGGTAGCAGCGCGGCAGGGCGGTCACAGCTGTCAGTAGCTCTGCCGGCTGCAGGTTGATGACTCTGACCTCTGATCCCTGGTTCAGGAAGTGCAGCTGCAGCGCTACTAGCTTAGCTGTTAGCACGCAGCGGCTAGCCTGACGCACACACGAGTCCTGGATGGATGGATGGATGGGTGGATGGATGGATAGATAGATAGACAGACAAGAATACAGTGTGAAATATTGTTCTTATTGTCAGGGCAGAGGTTTGATTTCTATTACTTTATTAAAGGCCTCAATTAGTATACCACAAGGGTTCTCTTCTCCATAACAAATTTCATGTAACATTTTGCATTAAAAACCAGATGTAAAATGAACTTCAAGGGCAAGTTGAGATTTTTCAAGCACATTTTGCACCGAGTGACAATAGGCGACATTGGGTACCTTGAAAGGCGCCATATAAATTCAAATTATTATTATTATTGTTATTATTATCTACGCCAGCGGACATCACAAGGTATATTCGTTGTTAAGTAGTGAGCATTGAGCTGGATGTATGCCTTTAAGTGGTTATGAATTTGGTTGGTACCTTGGAGAAGCTTTCTGCAGCGTCCTTCAACAGACCCAGAACTTTGACCAGAGAGCTCTTCAGTTCAGGAGTCACCACTGGAAGAGAGAGCAGATGAAAATTACATTAAGTACATCAAGTTATTTTGGTTGGTTCTGGTGCTGGCTGCTCTCCCCAGGCCTGAATAACTAAAAGTACTTGAATAACAAAACTTATGAGAAATGATTGATATCTCATCAATTGCAAATTTAAGTAAAACAAATTTAAAATAAAAATAAAATGTAAGTTGTATATTCTTGTGCCAGCTAAAATATAATAAAAACATTGTCATCCCAGGCCTCAGACTTGTGTCTGTCTGTCTGTCTGTCCGTCCGTCCGTCCGTCCGTCCGTCCGTCCGTCCGTCCGTCCGTCCGTCCGTCTGTCCGTCTCTCTCTCTATCTATCTATCTATCTATCTATCTATCTATCTATCTATCTATCTATCTATCTATCTATCTATCTATCTATCTATCTATCCATCTGCCTGTCTGTCTGTCTGTATGCCTGTCTATCTATCTATCTGTCTCTCTGTCTGTCCGTCTGTCTCACCCCAGGCCTGGCTCTGTATGATCTTGAGCTGCGTCCTTGCAGCGATCTCGTGGTTCTCTCCTATCTCCCGCCTCATGCTGTAGCACAGAGCCACCATGTTGTGCTTCTCACTGTCGGCCGGCAGGCAGCGCTTCAGGTAGTCCAACAGGGCTGTCTTTAGGCTGGAACTCTGGGGAAGAATACATTATGTTAGATAAGACTTAGACTGTGTGTGTGTGTGTGTGTGTGTGTGTGTGTGTGTGTGTGAAAATATATTTTTCAAGAAATAAAAAGAAGAATCCAAAAGGAAAAAAATAATATTGAGAAAAATATTTTCTTACAAAAAAAAATGTATGAGGAAAAGAAATGTATATTGTTCGGTCATAAATTATGTTTGTATGTTACAGTGAGGGTGTGTACCTGTCCCCTGTGTGTGTGTGTGTGTGTGTGTGGTGTGTGTGTGTACCTGTCCTGTGTGTGTGTGAGTGTGTGTACCTGTCCCCTGTCCGTGTCCACTTTCTTCCTCAGCAGCATTTCAAAGCGATGGTTCTGATGCAGCAGGTCGAACACGTACGTCATCTCGTTATACCGACCGATACCTGTTAACAGACGCACCTACAGACAGACAGACAGACACACACACACGTTTGTGACACACATTGACATAATGCATTCCCTAGCTCCTTACCCTAACCCTAACCATCAAAACTAAATGCCTAACCCCAACCCTTACACTAACCCTAACATAAACCTAATTCATACCTGAACCTTAAAACCTAGTGTTAACCCTCAAACCGCCCTTTAAAGGCCTGTCCTTAAAACCTAGTGTTAACCCTCAAACAGCCCTTTAAAGGCCTGTCCTTAAAGAGGACCTATGATACTTTTCGACTTTTATGACCTATAAACGTTGTTATAATGATTTATAGTCATGTTTAACCATACTAAAGTATCAAGTAATTACGTACATGCATTTCGACGTATTCCCTGCTGACCGTCTGGGGTGACTGTGCAGAGCACTAAAAACTATTGCAGCCAGTCGAGCTGATCTTGTTCAAATTTCCGGTAAAAGTGTGTCACCCGAGATTTTTGCCATATATGGTCAGGCAAGCTCCCAGGTTGCTATATATAGCAGGGGGTGACAACACTACACCAGTGCTCGTTTAGCTCTGCCTGTAGAGAAATAGTATACGAAGCAAGAGACCCGAGTTCGCGTCCCTCCCGGGCCGATTCTTTGCAGACATTTAGAATCACGACTTCCCTTCGCAAGGTAACCAATCACAACGGAGTTGGGTTTGCAGGAAGGATGGGAGGGGGCGGAGATGGCAGAAGCAAAGTGTTTACAGGGCCTGCTGGATCGCCAAAATAAGAGAAAGAGCTTCCCGAAAATCTACATAGTTTTTTGTAATGTGATTCGTGTCAGGTTGCTCTATAGCAGTTTTTAACAAGAAATTAAGACCAGAAAAGTAGTATAATAGGTCCTCTTTAAAACCTAGTGTTAACCCTCAAACAGCCCTTTAAAGGCCTGTCCTTAAAACCTAGTGTTAACCCTCAAACAGCCCTTTAAAGGCCTGTCCTTAAAACCTAGTGTTAACCCTCAAACAGCCCTTTAAAGGCCTGTCCTTAAAACCTAGTGTTAACCCTCAAACAGCCCTTTAAAGGCCTGTCCTTAAAACCTAGTGTTAACCCTCAAACAGCCCTTTAAAGGCCTGTCCTTAAAACCTAGTGTTAACCCTCAAAAAAGCCCTTTAAAGGCCTGTCCTTAAAACCTAGTGTTAACCCTCAAACAGCCCTTTAAAGGCCTGTCCTCAAAACCTAGTGTTAACCCTCAAACAGCCCTTTAAAGGCCTGTCCTTAAAACCTAGTGTTAACCCTCAAACAGCCCTTTAAAGGCCTGTCCTCAAAACCTAGTGTTAACCCTCAAACAGCCCTTTAAAGGTCTGTCCTTAAAAACCTAGTGTTAACCCTCAAACAGCCCTTTAAAGGCCTGTCCTTAAAACCTAGTGTTAACCCTCAAACAGCCCTTTAAAGGCCTGTCCTTAAAACCTAGTGTTAACCCTCAAACAGCCCTTTAAAGGCCTGTCCTCAAAACCTAGTGTTAACCCTCAAACAGCCCTTTAAAGGCCTGTCCTTAAAACCTAGTGTTAACCCTCAAACAGCCCGTTAAAGGCCTGTCCTTAAAACCTAGTGTTAACCCTCAAACAGCCCTTTAAAGGCCTGTCCTTAAAACCTAGTGTTAACCCTCAAACAGCCCTTTAAAGGCCTGTCCTTAAAACCTAGTGTTAACCCTCAAACAGCCCTTTAAAGGCCTGTCCTTAAAACCTAGTGTTAACCCTCAAACAGCCCTTTAAAGGCCTGTCCTTAAAACCTAGTGTTAACCCTCAAACAGCCCTTTAAAGGCCTGTCCTTAAAACCTAGTGTTAACCCTCAAACAGCCCTTTAAAGGCCTGTCCTTAAAACCTAGTGTTAACCCTCAAACAGCCCTTTAAAGGCCTGTCCCAAAGGGAGAACCGGAGAAAACACTTTCCCGTTTCATATCCGTCTCTCAATGACACTGACTAATACAGGAAAAATTCCCCACAAAAAATCTTAAGAAAAACGAAAACATTTATTGTGTCTGTCTGTCGGTCGGTCGGTCGGTCTGCCTGTCCCTCCCTCCCTCCCTGTCTGTCTGTCTGCCTGTCTCTCTCACCAGTAAACTGTATTGTTCCCCCGGGGCCAAGTGGACGTGTCTGTCTCCCTCCCTCCCTGTCTGTCTCCCTCCCTCCCTCCCTCCCTCCCTCCCTCCCTCCCTGTCTGTCTCTCCCTCCCTCCCTCCTCCCTCCCTCCCTCCCTCCCTCCCTCCCTCCCTCCCTCCCTGTCTGTCTGTCTCCCTCCCTCCCTCCCTCCCTGTCTATCCCTCCCTCCCTGCCTGTCTCTCTCCTCCCTCCCTCCCACCCTCCCTCCCTCCCTCCCTCCCTCCCTCTCTCTCTCTCTCACCAGTAAGCTGTATTGTTCCCCGGGGCCAGGTGGGCGTGGCTTAAGTCTCTCTGTCTCTCTCTCTCCCTCCTTGTCTGTGTGTCTGTCTCTCTCTGTCTGTCTGTCTGTCCGTCTATCATCTATCTATCTGCCTCTCTCTCTGTGTGTCTCACCAGTAAACTGTATTGTTCCCCTGGGGCCAGGTGGGCGTGGCTTAAGTGTCAGTCTCTCTCTCTGTGTCTGTCCGTCTATCATCTGTCTGTCTGTCTGTCTGTCCGTCTCCCTCCCTCCCTGTCTCTCTCACCAGTAAACTGTATTGTTCCCCGGGGCCAGGTGGGCGTGGCTTAAGTGTCTGTTCTCTCTCTCTCTATCTATCTATCTATCTATCTATCTATCTATCTATCTATCTATCTATCTATCTATCTATCTATCTATCTATCTATCTATCCGTCTCACCAGTAAGCTGTATTGTTCTCCCGGGGCCAGGTGGGCGTGGCTTAAGTGTCTGGCCGCCTGTAGAACTCTGACGATCCCTTCAGTGTTACACGTCAAGCTGAAGCAATCATGAGCCACGATCAACAACTCCACAACTAGAGGGGGAAAAATAAATAATTTAAATACATTTTAAATAATAATAATAAATATTTAATTATCTTTTATTGAACAAAAAATTTATAAAAATAAGGCGTTATTATATATTTGGTTCTGGGTTACAACAGTATATAAGGGCCAATGCGAAAAAATTAAAAATACATTGGAACAAAACTAAGAATTCTGATCGCGCAAAGAAATCTAATTCATTTTGTGGGAAAAATGTGTGTGTGAGTGAGTGAGTGAGTGAGTGAGTGAGTGAGTGAGTGAGTGAGTGAGTGAGTGAGTGAGTGAGTGAGTGAGTGAGTGAGTGAGTGTGTGGGTGTGTGTGTGTGTGTGTGTGGGGCAGGTTAGACTGAAGCAATCATGGGCCACGATCAATAACTTTACAACTACAACAGAGAGGGGGGTTTTAATATATTTAAAATTGGCAAAAATAATTATTGTATTAAAAAACAATCACACATTTTTGATAAAAATTGTGGAACATTTATAAAAAATATTTTAAGTTTGTAAAACAGATAATAAAAAATCTTTGAAAGTAAAAGAATAAGTCTTGTAAGTAAATATTTAAAAAAAATCTTCTACTTCTAGTTTTTACAACATTTCAAGATATTTTTTAGATAATGTACAACGATCAACAACTCCACAACTACAGGGAAAAAAACAAATTTTAAATACATTTTAAATAATAATAATAAAAATTAAATTTTTATTGAACAAAAAATCTATAAAATAAGGCGTTATTATATATTTGGTTCTGGGCTACAACAGTATATATAAGTATATATATATACAGGGCCATGGGAAAAAATATAAAATAAATTGGAAAAAAATAAGAATTCCGATCGCGCAAAGAAATCTAATTCATTTTGTGGGAAAAGTGTGTGTGTGTGTGTGTGTGTCTGCGTGTGTGTCTATCTGTGTGCGTGCGTGCGCGTATAACAGGGTGCGTGCGTGTGTGTGTGTCTATCTGTGTGTTCGTGCGTGTGTGTGTGTGTCTCCCTCTGTGTGTGTGTGTGTGTCTCCTCTGTGTGTGTGTGTCTCCCTCTGTGTGTGCGTGCGTGTGTCTCCCTCTGTGTGTGTGTGTGTGTCTCCCTCTGTGTGTGTGTGTCTCCCTCTGTGTGTGCGTGCGTGTGTCTCCCTCTGTGTGTGTGTGTGTGTGTGTGTGTGTGTGTGTCTTACTGCAGCCCAGGTCTCTCAGGTGAACAGTGGAGAGTTTCTCCAGGACTTTGTTTCCCACCAGGTTGGGATCATCACAGAGTTTAATGAGCTGAACCAGAGACTCTCTGCCTTCACACGGCCGGAAGACCTGCTTCTCTACTGGATGGATGGATAGACAGACAGACAGACAGAGGCGAGAGCGAGAGAGATGGATAGATGGATAGACAGACAGACAGACAGAGGGACAGACAGGCAAGCAGGCAGACGGACAGACAGGATACAAATATTTAGTTTGATATCATTGCAAACATTTTATATTTTTTTTCCAGACAAATGAATTCAAATAAAAAACACTTAAAACAAACATGGTGTAGTGGTTAGAGCACCGCTAGCAATAAAGCATTGAAAAAAAAAAAAAAAAAAAAATAGTAAAAAAAAAAAGAAGAATTACAAAATAATATATATATGTATAAAAATTAAAATCCTTCTTCCTCACCAGTGTGCATCTCCTGAGTGTGAGCCAGCAGTGAGTGTATGAGCGCAGTAGAGACCATCTCTGCCACACAGTCAGCTGTCAGGCCCTGGGCTTTGATGAAGACCTGAGCTTTCCTCAGCCTGTCTGTCTGCTCCGACAGCAGAAGCTTCACCAGCACACAGACAGGCTCCTCGGAGCAGACAGACAGGAACGGGACATCCAGCTCCTGAAATGAGATGAATACACAAACGTTATGAGGTGAAAGATTATTGTTAAAAAAATGGGCAAAAATGTCACATTTACAAGATTTTGTTTTATAGTGGTAGTAGTAATATTTAAAAAAAGAAAAGTAATACATTTCTTTTGAGAAAAATTAATGTTGCTGGAAGTCGTTGTGTGAGTGAGTGAGTGAGTGAGTGAGTGAGTGAGTGAGTGAGTGAGTGAGTGAGTGAGAAGAAGAAAAAAAAGATAATTTTGTTGGAAGTGGGTACGTAAAAGACAATTTTTTTTTCTTGAAATAGTGAATTGTTGACAAAATTACATATTCAGTTTGTCTATGTATAAAAAGATACTATGAAAATGCGTGGCAATTTTTTTTTCTTCACATCTTTGGTGCTGACTTTCTTCTTTTTTTTTTGCATTTTTATGCTTTATTGATAGTGTAGAGACAGAGTTGAAATGGGGCAGAGAGGGGAGTGACATGCAGAGAACGACCGCGGGCTGGAATCGAACCCGGGTCCGCTGCTGGCCGAGGCCCATGGGGGGGGGGGGGGGGACGCCCTACCAACTGAGCTAAGGGCTTTTTTTTTTTTTTTGGCAATTGGGTGATTTCAAAAATTTACGGGAGTGTGTGTGTGAGTGAGTGACTGAGTGAGTGAGGGAGTGAGTGACTGACTGAGTGAGTGAGTGAGTGACTGAGTGAGTGAGGGAGTGAGTGAGTGAGTGAGTGAGTGAGTGAGTGAGTGAGTGAGTGTGTGTGTGAGTGAGTGAGTGAGTGAGTGAGTGAGTGAGTGAGTGAGTGAGTGAGTGAGTGAGTGAGGTGAGTGAGTGAGTGAGTGAGTGAGTGAGTGTGTGCGTGTGTCTGTACCTTGGACAGCTGGTACAGGCCCAGGACTTGTTTACAGTAGCTGTTGCCGTGGCGACACTGAGTCACCAGGTTCCGGAGCTGAACGGTGATGTCATCATCGTGCGACGGAAGCATCACGAAGGAAGAGAGACTACTGACAGAGGGAGCTACAGACAGACAGAGAGAGGGAATGTTTAATATCTCTACTTCTAAAAGATCTCTCCCTCTAAAAGACAGAGTGAAAGAGAGAGAGAGAGAGACAGATAGAGAGAGAGAGAGAGAGAAAGAAGAGAGAGAGAGAGAGAGAGAGAGAGAGAGAGAGAGAGAGAGAGAGAGAGAGAGAGAGAGAGAAAGAGAGCAAAAAAAAAATGAAGGCAAAAATGTATATCTTTTAAAATTAATTTTGTAAAAATTAGTTTTGGATATATTATCTTTCCAATGTTTTTGCATCATATTTAGCAGATAAAACACCCCCCCCCCACACACACACACACACACACCCACACACACACACACACACCACCCACCCACCCACCCCCCACACACACACACTTACAGCTCTTGATGGTTCTCTCCGTGGTCTCCTCCTGTGTCTCTGGCTCCAGTTCTCCTGACGCGAGCCCTCGACATCGGAGCACCAACCGCACATCCTTATGATGTAACAAGAAATACCGGCTAACCCTGCTAGCCTCGTGAATGCTACCGTCATCCAGCAACTGCCCGACCAAACCCACCATAACACCCCTCTCCTCTTCACTCAATGGAGAATGTTCCGACGATTCCGGCAACCCTTCCAAACTTAGGCATTTCTCCGTGTTGAGGGCCGAAATACTCGCGAAGGAAAACTCTTTCATCGCGACGTCATACGCTGTAATTTCCGGCGAGGTATTAGCTTGCGACGGTAGTTTAAACACCCCTTCTTTGGCATTCTCGGCGCCTAGCAAGTGACGTTGAATTTTGCCGACCCACAGTTGTTTCTCCAAGTCTTCCAGTCGATCTAAAGGTGCAGGGTTGAGCTTTGAGAGCCATTTTGCGGCTAGGCTAAGTAGCAGACAGTGGTTTTGGACGTCCACTAGTTGTGTTTGAGCGTCTTTGTCGCAGTGGGACATGAAGAAGTGAAAGGCTGACTCGGGATCAGTGCTATCGGAGGACAGCTGCTGGTGACATCTCATCCAGAAAGAAACTCTGGTGTCCAGACGAGACCACTGACGCTTTGATCTCTGGCAGGTCACCTCCTGAAGCAGCTGGAAAAGAGAGAGAGATATTATTATTATTTTTTTTAACCTTTATTTATACAGGTAAATCCCATTGACACCGGAGACTCTTTTACAAGGGAGACCTGTTTTCCTTTCCCACGTTACCATTCACACACCAATAGCAGGCTAACTATCGACATTCACACGAGGCAAGGTGGGTGAAGTGTCTTGCCCAAGGACACAACAACCATGACACAGGTGGCAGGGCGGGGATCGAACCTCCAACCC
>CM047513.1:1444027-1446527 GCA_026122265.1 Ammodytes dubius | reverse complement strand
CAGGGAAAATGGTAAAAAAAAAGAAAAAATGGATATAAGCAACCTTTTTTTAAATGGCAGTTTTTTTATAGGTAGACTTATACCTTATACAAATTTAATTGATTTTTTTTTAAAGGTTTTTTTTTTTTTTTTTTTTTTTTGGAATTGTGTTTTATTTTTCATTTTTTTTTTTTTTAATTTTTCAACATGTGTTTGCTGTTGATGAGGCAGCTTCATCGGCCAAGTTTTTTTCAAATTCATTTCTCTTCCTTTTTTTTTATTTCGTTTTTCTTTTCTCTTCTCATGTAAAAAAAAACGAAATTGTTAGTTGTCAAACAAGTTTTTTATTTTTTTCAAGAGTTTTTCCAAAAGTTTATTTTTTGTAATTTCGATTTTTTTATTAAATATTTTTTTATTATTATTTAGAGGGGCGTCGGCTAAGTGGGAGGCGGCTTCTGAAGCTGTGATGTCATCAACAGAGGTCAACACCCACACACACAGGCACGGCACCAGCTCTGTAGGCTAGCAGGGAAAATGGTAAAAAAATAAATAAAATGCAAATAAATTAAGTGTAACATAATTGTATTCATGCAAGTCCAAAACAAATTGTAAATCTTAATTTTTTTTTTAATAATTTTTTACAAATCAATTTTTTCTGAAAAATTGGACAATAAATTCTACACAAAGTAAATCAAAAGAAAAAAAATAATTGCAAAAAAAAATATATTGTGATGTATTGACGTGAATCCTATATTTGAATTTGCAAATTATATTTAAAATTTTTTGTTAATCCCAATTTTTTATAGACAGACAGACACTCACACTCTCATACACACACACACCCATAAACACACACACACACACACACACACACACACACACACACACACACACACAGACAGACAGACCCCCCCCCCCCCCCCACCACACACACACACAGACACACTTACCTGTGTGCATGCAGCCATCACAGCCAGTGTTGGGCAGCGTTGAACCATCGCTTCGTGCAGCAGGAATCTCCAGGGTGAAGACTCCTCTTGACTCTGAAGCAAAACCTGGAACATCTCCCTGGGGGGCTGCTGCTGTTCTGAGCCCACCACACACACTCTCTGCCCCTCACACACACACCCTGACACACACACACTCCCTGAGCCTGACACACACACTTTAGGGTTGGGCTCACTCACACACACACTCCCTGACCCACTCACACACACTTTAGGGGCAACACTCACCTTCTGCCTCTCACACACATACCCAAACCCACACACACACCCACTGGCTAACCCTGACCCACACACTTTCGGGTCGGGCTCACACACGACCCCCGTCCCTCTCTGGTTGTACACCTGTAGGTCTTGAAAGGCTAAACTCAGGTGTGACTGAAGGGCCGGAGCAAACTGTTCTGCTAGGGACCGCACCTGGGGGAGAGACACACAACAGAAAGAGATTTAGAAATAATCACAGGCACGCGTGTGTGTGTGTGGGTGTCTCTCTCTCCCTTTGTGTGTGTCTTTCTGTGTGTGTGTGTGTGTGTGTGTGTGTGTGTGTGTGTGTGTGTGTGTTTGTGTCGGTCTGTCTGTCTTTCCCAAGGTGTGTGTGTGTCTCTCTCTCTCTCTCTTTATCTGTGTCTCTCCCAGTGTGTGTGTGTGTGTGTGTGTGTGTGTGTGTGTGTGAGTGTCTCTCTCTCTCTCTCTCTCTCTCTCTCTCCCTCCTTCCCTGTCTCTCTCTCCCTGTCTGTCTCTCTGTCTCTCTCTCTCTCCCTGTCTGTCTGTCTCCCTGTCTGTCTCTCTCTCCCTGTCTGTCTGTCTTTCTGTGTCTCTCTCTCTCTCCCTGTCTGTCTGTCTTTCTGTGTCTCTCTCTCTCTCTCCCTGTCTGTCTCTCTCCCTGTCTCTCTCCCCCTCTCTCTCTCTCCCTCCCTCTCTCCCTCCCTCCCTCTCTCCCTGTCTGTCTTACCTGTCGCGGGGGTAGCTGTGTAGTTGTACGAACAGCAGGAAGTGAATGAACTGTCTGTCTGCGGCGCAGTGAGACGGGAACACAGAGCTGAGGGTGAGACCGTGCAGCTGACAGAACTGAACCGGTAAGGACCAATCCAGAGACGCCTCGTAGGAAGACCTGAGATGTACACACAAACAAGGACACACAGAGGGAGAGAGATATACACACACACACAGGGAGAGAGAGAGAGACACACACAGGGAGAGAGACACACACACACACACACACACACACACACACAATGAGAGACACACACACACACACACACACAGGGTTACATACACACACACACACACACACACACATAGAAAGGGAGCGAAAGAGAGAGAGAGACACACATAGAGAGAGAGAGAGAGAGAGGGGGAGAGAGAGAGAGAGAGAGAACACACACACACACACACACGGAGAGAGAGACACACACACATACATACAGGGACATGGACAGACACACACACAGACATAGAGAGAGAAAGACACACACACACACACAGACACGGAGAGACACACACACAGACACGGAGAA
>CM047513.1:1436527-1439027 GCA_026122265.1 Ammodytes dubius | reverse complement strand
TTTAACAAAATACGCTTTTTCTAACCCGCCGATGGGTTTCTTTTATTTGTAAAATAAAAATATTTAGTAAAGAATAATAATCAAGCTAAATTACAATGAAAAAATTCAAAATAAAATAGAAAATTATGAGAAAAAAATTAAAAATAAATTTAAAAAATAAATTAATAACTTGGACATAATTAAAAAATATATATAAAAACAATTATTAAATTAATAAAATAAACTAAATATATATATAAAAAAAAATTGGTGAAAGTAGCCTCCATACCTGGCCAGTAGATCCAGGATATTCTCCCTCATGTACGTGCTGCAGGCCGTGTTACTGTTGACCAGCTGTGGGGTTAAATCAGGCCACTGGGCGGAACCAACACTTCCCTCTGTCATCCACACGGGGGCGCCAGAGCTCTCAGCCCCATTCACATCAATGGAGCCCTCTTTCCCATTCAAACCAATGGAGCCCTCTTTCCCATTCAACCCAATGGAGCTCTGTTTCCCATTCAAACCAATGGTCTCATCATTAACACTGACCCACTCCACCACTTGTCTTTGGTCGTGGAACGCGGTGAGGTAATGCCACAACAGACCAGGCTCACAGGAAGGCAGCTCTGGAGATATGGGGAAAGAAATAAACAAAGAAATAGGGGTTTTATAAACTTGAAATGTGCAAAATAGAAGATAATTTGACCTGTATTAACCTTCAGAATAGTGCTGAGAAAGATTATGGAAAGTGTCCTTGGTGAAAGTGCTTTAGAAGTTGATAAAAAAAATTTTTTTTTTTTTTTTTTGAATATATAAATGTGGCAATATGACTCAGAATTCCTCATGCGGGGCTACAGAAGTTACTCACTAAAGCTTTAATATCAGTCTTGTATAGAAGTATTACACACACACTCAGTCACACACACACACTCTCAGTCTCACACACACACACACACAACACACACAGTAGTATTTGTACCTGTGTGTTTACGTCTTGACAGCAGTATGTCTGTCTGTCTGCTTTGGTCCCAGTGTCTGACCCAGTCTAGCTTCAGCTTCCTCCACAGAGTGATGTCATACTCAGGGCTTTGCTCTCGACCAATCAAATCGCCCAGAATCGTCTCACTGCTAACACTGACGTCAGACGCCATGCACACCGACTGGACAGGCCTAAGAGAGGACAGAGGGCAGGGGTTAAAGCCCTACTTCACCTGGTGGGAATATGAAGGTGTATTGAACTCTGAGATCCTATGTAGTATAAATGTGCAAACATTTTAGAAATCGGTTCATCCTAGCCTGAGAAAAGGCAGAAAGAGTGTTTTATGGTCTCACTGTCTAACCCTACATTTTCCCATGTGTGATGTCACGCATTAACAGGACAGCTGGGCCAAGGGAAGACTGAGGGAAGACAAACCTCATTCATCATCTTATAATAGTGATTTTAAAACCTTTAAAAAGGTGCTATGAGGAACTTTTAAATATTTCTGAAACAGTCTCATTTTTCCTCTGATGATCATAAATTACATGTAACAGCAAACGAGACCATCAGTGCCAAAGGAATGCTATTTTTATATAGTTTTTCTTAATGCCTTTGTCATGGGTATGGTGAGTGAGTGTATGTGTGTGTGTGTGTGTGTGTGTGTGTGTGTGTGTGTGTGTGTGTGTGTGTGTGTGTGTGTGTGTGTGTGTGTGTGTGTGTGTGTGTGTGTGTGTGTGTGTGTGTGTGTGTGTGTGTGCGTGCGCAGAAGAAACTGTCTTTATTACCTGTGTGGTTGTGTAGAGGTGTCTGCGTCACAGCGTAGTGAAGGCAGAGATCCCAGTCTCTCCATCTCTCTGATGAACTCAACACTCTGGAGCTCTTCCTCTGCAAGATACCTGCAGCTAGACAACTCCTCCACCTCACAGACAGACAGGCAGACGCACGCAAACACACACAGACAGAAAGACAGACAGACAGACACACACAGACAAAATATAAAATATAAAATATAAAACATAAAATATAAAAAATTAAAAAAATATATATATAAAACAAAAATATATATAAAAAAAAAATAAAAAAAAAATATTAAATATAAAATATAAAAAACAAAAAAACATAAAACATAAAAAAAAAAAATATATATATATAATATATATAAAAAATTTAATAATTTATAAAATAAAAAATTAAAAAAAATTAAAAAAAAAAAAAAAAAATATGTAAAATAAAATAAAAATATAAAATAAATAAAAAAATAAATAAAAAATAAATATAAAATAAAATAAAAAATATAAAATAAAATAAAATAAAATAAAATAAAATAAAATAAAAATTTAAATAAAATAAAATATAAAAAATAAAATAAAATAGTATTATTTTATTTTATTTTTTATGAAATAAATAAAGGTTAAAAAAAAATATGTATATATATATATATATATATATATATATATATATATAAAAAAAATATATATAAAATATATTTAAAAAAAATATATATTTAAATAAAATAAAATTAAGTTAAATTATTCTCATGGA
>CM047513.1:1424027-1431527 GCA_026122265.1 Ammodytes dubius | reverse complement strand
CGTACAGCAGAAGGTATAAAATCCATGTGCCATCACTGAAGGCTTTCCCTCATGTGTGTGTTTGTGTCTATCTGTCTGTCTGTCTGTCTTACCTTCAGTGAGTGAATGGGGATGTTGCAGCGCCCCCATGTGTTGAGCAGACACACTGCGTCCACGGTGGCCGCGCTGCCAAACAGCATCAGTCTGCTGAGAAGGTCCTGCTGGCTCACTGAGAAGAGGACAAGGAACACACCAGAGTCTAGAGAGAGAGAGGGAGAGAGAGGGAGGGAGAGAGGGAGGGAGGGAGAGAGGGAGGGAAGGAGGGAGGGAGAGAGGGAGGGAGGGAGGGAGAGAGAGAGGGAGAGAGGAAGGGAGGGAGGGAGGGAGGGAGAGAGGGAGGAGGAGGGAGAGAGGAGAGAGAGGGAGGGGGAGAGGGAGGGAGGGGGAGAGGGAGGGAGAGGAGGGAGGGAGGGAGGGAGGGAGGGAGGGAGGGAGGGAGAGAGAGGGAGGGAGACAGGGAGGGAGGGAGGGAGGGAGAGAGGGAGGGAGAGAGGGAGAGAGACAGGGAGGGAGAGAGGGAGGGAGAGAGAGAGGGAGGGAGGGAGGGAGAAAAATAGACATTTCAGATGCTTTTGCTTTCACTTCTAAAGTTAGTCCAGAAAAGGTGAAGTAACGGAGTAGTCGTAGCATCCCTAGATCTTAGAAATATGATATGATTACTTTTACACAACTTCATTCCAATATACTATATACATCTTTTTTTAAAACACACGGAATAAATATATTAAATACAATACAATAAAAGATTTAAAAACTTAAAACATTTTTGTGTGCCAAAAAAACTAACCTTTAAAATTGAAGCTAATGGTTTATTATTCAGTCTTTGTGCTTTTAACACACACACACACACACACACACACACACACACACACACACACACAAACACACAAAACACACACACACACACACACACACTCCCCTCCCCCCCTCACCTTTCAGCATGAGCCTGTGTGTCTCTCCACAGCGTAGAACAGGAGCGGCTGTTCCCTCTGTCTGGTGGTAGGTCACACCGCCGGACTCAAACTCCCACAATGCAACGCTGCTGAGTGTGTTACCGGGGCCGACGAAGGCCAGCTGGGCAGAGTATTCCGACACGGCGAGTAGCGAGGGAGAACAGGACTCGGCCACGATGAAGTTCACCGTAGAACCACCAGGGGGCACTGGACTGGAGGGAGGGGAGGGGAATGGAGGACATATAATAGATGTAGGCAAGGCAATGGAGGAAATATATATTAGATTTTTATTATTATAATAATCAGTTTTTTTAAAAAGGTGCAGTCTGTAACTTTGTGTGTGTCAGAGAACTTTTTGGGAAGCTTTCTAACTTCAAACAGACCCCACTTCCATTTGTCTTTAACATGTGGTTTTTGTGATCCGATCACATGAATACAGCTCTAACTACAGGTGAAAACACTCTCAAGACGAATTGAGATCGGATCACAAAAACCACATTCGGAGGTGGTTTACGTCGCTTGTGTCCGATGTGTCCGCATTCAAGTGTTCCAGGGATCACATTTTCCTGTGAGGAAAGTTTGTTTATTCAGTAATGAGAATATACCTTACTTCTCTGACACAACCAAAGTTACACACTGCACCTTTTCAAGTACTTTTTTCGAGTATAATGTGTGCGTGTGTTTGTGTGTGTGTGTGCGTCTCCCCACGTGTGTGTGTGTGTGTGTGTGTGCTCTCCCTACCTGTGTATGTGTGTGTGCTCTCCCTATCTCTGTGTGTATGTATGTGTGTGTGTGTGTGTGTGTATGTGTGCGTGCGTCTCCCTACCTGTGTGTGTGTGTCTGGGGGGTAGAGGAGAGGGGGGGCCAGGCAGAGAGTAGAGGCTGGGAGGGGGCTGCAGGCTGCTGGGCATGACTGTACATGGAAGCCAGGCGAGACTCCCACGAACTAGATAGAAAAAAGTTTAATAATATTAATTTAATATGATTTTATTTTATTTGATAGAAATGTGTTTTGAACATGTAAAAGAAAAGGCAAGGTAAGGCAAGTTTATTTATATAGCACAATTCAGACACAAGGCCATTCAAAGTGCTTTACAGGGGCAAGATTAAAATACATAAAACACATTAGAAAAGCGAATGAATAGAACATTTAAAAGTGAATGAATAACATTTAAAAATTGCAGGTTAAAATGGAAACAGAAAAGTCTTCAGACTTGATTTAAAGGAGGTGGGAGTTGAAACATTTTTCCAGAATCGCTAAGGTCATTTGAGGAAGTCAGAAATCAATTTCTGGCACTTGAGAATAACAGAAAAAGGTTCTTATGTCTTACTTAATGTGTGTGTATTTAGTCAGTATTCTTACCTGTCTGTGGTGAAAGTGGCCTCCAGGGCAGACAGGCTGTGTGTGGAGCTGGCCAGGCTGTCTTGGTCTGTGTGTTTCTGGGGTCGGAGAGGAGGGAGGGAGGGGGGAGAACCACAGAGCAGGTGGGAGGGGAACACACTGGAAGAAAGAGAAATACAGTCCCCTCCATAAGTATTGGAACAGTGAGGCCAATTCCCTTATTTTTGCTGTAGACTGGAAACATTTGGGTTTGACACTAAAATATGAATATGAGACAATAGATCAACATTTCAGTTTTCATTTCCAGGTATTCACATCTGGATCTGATACACAACTGAGAAGATAGCATTATTTATCCAGTCTACAGCAAAAATAAAGGAATTGGCCTCACTGTTCCGATACTTATGGAGGGGACTGTATATCACTGTGAGATTTGCATGATGAAAAATGATGCTGAAATGGAACTGCAGTCCAAACGATAAAGTTAAAAATTACAGAAGAATCAGTCAATCAAATTCAACATATTTTGTGTATTTTTAATATTTGATTTTTGTATTTTTTTAAATATTTTTAAAGAACACAAACACACAATTGATAACGTGAACATATTCGTGTTTTTGTTAGACACTCACACACACACACACACACACACACACACACACACACACACACACACACACTGACAGTAAGGACACACACACACACACACACTGACAGTAAGGACACACACACACACACACACACACACTGACAGTAAGGACACACACACACACACACACACACACACACACACACACACACACACACACTGACTGGGAGAATTAGAATAACATAATAATAATAAAAATTTATAGAATTTATGAAGCGCTTTTTTGGAGGTCACTGAAAGACACTTTACAAACACACACACACACACACACACACACACACACACACACACACTTGGGGAGAGCATACAAATATACACACAGGGCACACACACACACACCCCCCCACCACACACACACACACACACACACAGACACCCCCCCCACACACACACACACACACACACAGTACCTGAAGTAGTGGTGTAAGTCCACTGCGACGGCGGTGTGTGAGTGAGTCACTGCCACGGCTGTGCTCAGGTCAGCTGACACCTGCAGCAGGACGAACCAGGAAGTGGGTGGTGTCGCTGTGAGGTCATCGTCTGTGAGGTCATGTGTGATGTCATGTGTGATGTCATGTGTGATGTCACCGCTCAGGTAAGACGGCAGGTCGATGGAGGCCAGTGGAGCGCCGTCCGACAGGTTATACACAGCTGGAGAGAATATGGTTAAGGAAGGGTTTAGAGTCTGCCAAGGGAGCGCCCTTAGCTCAGTTGGTAAGGCGTCCCCCCCATGGGCCTCGGCCAGCAGCAGACCTGGGTTTGATTCCAGCCCGCGGTCGTTCTCTGCATGTCACTCCCCTCTCTGCCCATTTCAACTCTGTCTCTACACTATCAATAAAGCATAAAAATGCAAAAAAAATGTTAAAAAAAAATATATATATATTCTGTCTAGTCCTATACAGTGCTGCTTGAAACCCCTTGAGCCTTTTGGAATTGTATTTATTTTAACCATTCTTATCGGCTTTATGAAACACCCACACTATATAAGTGATCACTGTATGAATAAAGATTTAACACTTATATTAACACAAATAAACCGCTTACTTCACCTTTAAAGTAAGGTTTAAATTCTGTCTAGTCCTATATGTCAATGATTTGTGTTTCGTGAATGATCACAAATCATTGTCTTATTTATGACATATACATATTATCTCAACATTAGTTTATTTTCCCTCAATACTCTGAACCAAAAAATCTCAACTTCTAAAGCACTTACATCAACTAAACTTTCCATAATCATTCTCAGCACTATTCTGAATGTTATTACAGAAGGATGTGTTCATATGTTGTTCACTGTCTGATTCATGAGACATTTTCTTCTTAAAAACATGCTGAAAATGCAACTTTAAATGCACAAAAAAAAGGATACATATCATTCCGGTTGAGCTGAGTATGAACAGTGTCTCCCCACACACACAGTGACTGACGGAAGGCTGGCGGCTGCTGGCTTTTGATTGGATGTTGAAGCAGGTTGAGATCTTAAGCCCCGCCTCTTCCTCTGTCTGGAGCTCTATCAGCCAATCACAGTTCAGCAGCACGAAGCATCGGCCAATGGCAAAGGACAACACACTCAGGGACGTCAGCTCACACACACCTAGGAGATAAAGAATTTTACAATTATTATTACACATGCGCTCACACACACACACACACACACACACACACACACACCTAGGAGATAGAAAAGAATATTACAATTATTATTACACAGACAGACAGACAGACACACACTTAATTAGATCTAGACAACGACAAGTTGAGATACACACAAAACAGCCTTTTTTCCAGCATTGGTACATTTCTAGATTTTCTGTCTATTTATCTTCCATAACATGTCTTCTTTCATACTAGTATAAATCAAAGGTCCAACATGTACATTCAGGTGTTTATTTGACTAAACCTTGTCTGTTTGCGTCTGTATATTTCTCCTATAAAACCATCTTTAACGGACATTATCTCAACATTAGCTTTTTTTTTTGATACTCTGAAACAAAAATCTTAACTTCTAAAGCACTTACCAACTTATCAACTAAACTTTCCATAATCATTCTCAGCACTATTCTGAAGGTTATTACAGAAGGATTTGTTCATATGTTGTTCACTGTCTGATTTACGAGACATTTTCTTAATAAATAAAAAATATAACTAAAAAATAAAATAAAAAATTATTTATAATAATAAATTATTTATAATAGTAAATAAACTTAAACTTAATTCACTTACCCTCACCCTCATCTCGTAGCCTTTGCAGTAGACTGTCAGCAGGACACTCACACACACAGACCAGAGAGATGGGTTGAGATGGTTCTGTTTCCAGCTGGAGTATCTTCAGATCAAAGTGAGACCCAACAGTCAGCAGTCTGTTGACAGTGCGGCCGGGGGGTAAGGGGCACTCCCAGGAAAAACTGTTAAACACATGAAGAAAATAACCTATTATACTTTTAATATAAAGTCTGTCTGTCTATTCGTCTATCCATCTGTATGTCTGTCTATCTATCTATCTATCTATCTATCTATCTATCTATCTATCTATCTATCTATCTGTATCAACAGTCATTTTTATACTTTTTTTCCTTTTCTTTTAGAACTTTTAAACAATTTTAAAAATTTAATAAAGACAAAATATGACTCCCAGGAGAAAACTGCGCACAATTTACAAAATAGAGGTTGCATTGCATTTATTTTTTATTGTTATTTTAAAATTGGACATTAATTTCAAAAGATTGATTGTTCTATCTTGTAGCCTACTTTTTGTTTTCATCACCCACAAATTTAAATTGTTTATATAGGTTACATTCATGGAAAGCCGATAGTGTCAACAAAGACATTGTTTCTGCTAAAAAGAGAAATTATTTTATGTGTTTTGGACACGACTATGACTAGATGACAGCCTCACAGCCTTATTTTATTATGAATGCACATTTATCTATCTATCTATCTATCTATCTATCTATCTATCTATCTATCTATCTATCTATCTATCTATAGCACCTTTCATACAATAAATAAAGCAGACGTAGGCTATAAAGTCCTAGCGTTGCAAAGAAAGCAAGACATCTGACGAATAATCATTTAACGACCGAATAAATTGACCCATACTCACTCGGCGTACTCTCCCTCCACCTTGGCCGGCTCAGAGTCTCTGTTTGTCGGATCCCAAACCACCAGCTCGCCGCCCTCACTGAGACATCCGAGCACCGAACCTCCAGGAGCAGACACCGCTTTACGGATCTCCCCTACCCGTAAACAATGAGGGTTCGCGGGATCACACACACCTCTATGGAGCTATTCTCCAACATCTTCAAAACCTAGGTTAAGATTTTTAAAGTTTACGCGGCCATTTTAAGTGTTAAAAACTATCATTTAAGTCCAGAAATGTCCAACCAAAACACGCGAGTACAAAGAGTTGTCTTCCTGTAATGTAAACAGCTGATGGAAAAGTCACGTGAGACTGTCTACTTGAAGTGTCAGCTGATCAAAACTGGCCAATAGAAAAACAGCACAACAGGAGAAGTAATCGATAGACGATCTCGGTGTGCAAGCCATGGACATGTAAAGAAAGGTGCAAGCGTGGAAGTAGGCCTATTTTTTGGGAAACCAAGCAGTACATCAAGTCCATTTTTGATTCTAAAAACAAGAAAGCTGCTAAAACTGTGCAATTGTGCTCTATATTTGTTTGTTTGAAACTCTCCCTGGCTCTATATATTTTTGACTGAGATGTTGATTTGTATTAATGAATCGTTTTGTTGTGTTTTGTATTGTGTCATAATGATTCAATAAAGATTGTTAAAAAAAAAAAAAAAAAAAAGTAGGCCTATTTTTACTAGGAAAATAACTATTTATGATTTATTTTAGATAGGCTATAAAATTGAAAAAAAAATATATATTATATTTATTCATATTTATTAAAATTTCACCAAAAATTCTGATGAAGTAAAATAGCAGTTCGAATTGAAAATATGATCCTGTAAAATAATAAAAAATTAAAAAGCATTAAAAGTAACATTATTGATAAACACTGACGTATAGGATTGCCAAACTCCCCCTCAAAATAATACAATTTGCACTGGGCCTATATGGGGCGACTGTGGCTCAGGTGGTTAAGCGGGTTGGCCAATGATCCTAGGGTTGGCGGTTCGATCCCCGCCGGCCACTTGTGTCATGGTCGTTGTGTCCCTGGGCAAGACACTTCACCCACCTTGCCTCGTGTGAATGTGTATGACTGCTGTATGTTTGAGGTGGTGGTCGGAGGGGCCGATGGCGCTGAATGGCAGCCACGCTTCTGTCAGTCTGCCCAGGGCAACTGTGGCTACTATCGTAGTTTACCACCACCGGTATGACTGTGTGTGAACGTATTGAACCTGGAACCCTGTAAAGCGCTTTGAGTACCAAAGAAAAGCGCTATATAAATCCAAGTTTAATAATAATAATAATAATGTATGTAAAAAAAAAAAAAAAAAAAAAAGCTGGAATGTAAAAGGTAAAAATCATAAAAAAAAAAAAACTTTTTTTTTATG
>CM047513.1:1406527-1411527 GCA_026122265.1 Ammodytes dubius | reverse complement strand
TTGATTATACTGCTTAAAAAAAAAAACCTGGACGTACAGCATAAGGTATAAAATCCATGTGTCTCATAAATCAGACAGTGAACAACACATGAACAAATCCTTCTGTAATAACCTTCAGAATAGTGCTGAGAATGATTATGGAAAGTTTAGTTGATGTAAGAGCTTTAGAAGTTGTAGATTTTTTGGTTCAGAGTATTGAAGAAAAAAACAAAACTAATGTTGGGATAATGTCCGTTAAAGATGGTTGTATAGGAGAAATATACAGACACAAACAGACAAGGTTTAGTCAAATAAACACCTGAATGTACATGTTGGACCTTTGATTTATACTAGTATGAAAGAAGACATGTTATGGAAGATAAATAGACAAAAATATCAAAACACAAAAGTTGTGTGTGTTGTGTGTGTGTGTGTGTGTGTGTGTGTGTGTGTGTGTGTGTGTGTGTGTGTGTGTGTGTGTGTGTGTGTGTGTGTGTGTGTGTGTGTGTGTGTGTGTGTGTGTGTGTGTGTGTGTGTGTGTGTGTGTTTTTCTTCAGTGCCTCGGGAAAGGGAATGGAACTGTAAAATAACACGAACCCTGATATTGTTTCTGAGAAAGTAAAAGCCAGATAGATACTGAGTAGCCGTGTCTGGGGCTGTTATTCTGTGTGTGTGTGTGTGTGTGTGTGTGTGTGTGTGTGTGTGTGTGTGATAGAGAGAGTGTGAGTGTGTGTGTATGATAGAGAGACTGTGTGTGTATGATAGAGAGTGTGTGTGTGTGTGTCTTTCTACCTTTACCCAGATATTAGTTCATATCCACTGTCCAGAGGCATTATCCGTGTGTGTGTGTGTTTGTTTGAGAAAGAGAGAGTGTGTATGTATCTGTGTGTGTGTGTGTGTGTATGATAGAGAGTGTGTGTGTGTGTGTGTGTGTGTGTGTGTGTGTGTGTGTGTGTGTGTGTGTGTGTGTATGATAGAAAGTGTGTGTGTGTGTGTGTATGTGTGCGTGTGTGTGTGTGTGTGTGTGTGTGCGTGTGTGTGTGTGTGTGTGTGTGCGTGTGGTGTCTCGGGAAAGGGAAATAATGAAATTGGAAAACGGAACAACCCTGTCAGAGTGTCTGCCAGATAAATATTGAGAAGCCGTGTCTAGGGCTGTTATGTTTCTTTCTCTTTAGCTGGGTGTGTGTGTGTGTGTGTGTGTGTGTGTGTGTGTGTGTGTGTGTATTGTATTTTAACTCGACATCATTGTAAATGAGGTCACCACTCCTCAATTGATCTTTTGAGGATAAAAAAAAAAAAAAAAAAATGACCTTCACATTAAAACTGACAGAAAATCATCTACAACTTATGACATGGTGTCAAAACACTCCTTCAAAATAAAGGTCATAATGAGTAAATTATACTTCTCCACACACACACACACACACACACACACACACACACACACACACACACACACATTACACTATCAGCAGGGAGCCAATTAAAGGGCACAGCTAAAGACCGGAGCGCCAGAGAGAGAATGTGTTATGAATAAGTTTACACTCGTTTAAAATAACTTTCACATTTCCAGAGAGAAGCTTCATTAGACACAAGGCACGTCCATTCGACATATTTAACCTTCAAAATAATTATAATTATAATGTTTTAAATATTTTACTGCTACGATCTACAGCTCCAGGAAAAAATTATGAGACCAGTTCTGGATTTTTCTTAAATCTTCATCTCTACATTAATTAAACCTGCAGTGTGTAGAATTTTGTGTTTTATTTCCTAGCAGATTTTGTAGAAAGTAATTATAATATCCATAAGTACATTTAATTTAGTGCATAATAGCTGAACGAAATGTTTAGAATTATTTTTTTCCCTTAGAAAGGGTCTTTTTTGGACTTTTGGTAGAAATATTGCCAGTAGTTTATATTGTAAAATCAAAATGTTCATTCTACTCAAACATATGCCTATAAAGAGTAAAACAAGAGACACTGAACATTTGGAGTGGTCTCTACATTTTTTTCCAGAGTTGTGTGATGCTAGACACTTAGTACATTTAAACCTGAAATGTGTAGAATTTTGGGTTTTATTTCCTAGCAGATTTTGTAGAAAGTAATTATAATATCCATAAGTACATTTAATTTAGTGCATAATTGCTGAAATTTATTTTTAATTTTTTCCCTTAGAATGGGTCTCATATATGTCCATATTTCTGCACATTTTGGACCAAGGCCTAGTGCCGCCATCTTGAAAGTGTCATAGTTGGAATGTCACACATTTAAAAAGGTACAGCGTCCACACACACACACACACACACACACACACACACACAGTAACAGAAGACAGCGTTCACAGGTTGAATGTCACATAGCTATCGGCGAAAAGGTGGAAAAGGTTGACTAGGTGACCTTTCTGCTTTCAACAGCTTATCTGTGTGTGTGTGTGTTTGTGTGTGTCTGTGTGTCTCTCTGTGTGTGTGTGTGTGTCTCTCTCTCTCTGTGTGTGTGTGTGTGTGTGTGTGTGTGTGTGTGTGTGTGTGTGTGTGTGTGTCTGTGTGTGTGTGTGTGTGGACGCTGTACCTTTTCAAATAGAAGAATTAAATATCACATACTGTATCTCCCTTTCGATCTCGGTGAAAATGTCAAGATCTTTGCCTGCAGCCTCCACACAAAGCAAAATGCAAAATACATTTTCTGTTGGCGGTTTTACAATACACAACACACACACACACACACACACACACACGCACGCACACACACACACACACACACACACACACACACACACACACACACACACACACACACACACATACGTATCAATCTATCAACTGTGGGTCTGATAAATACAGGGGCAAATATTCTTATTTTTGAAGTTTTTGGTCATTTTTTGCACGGATAGAAAAGTAGTGCTTTCAGTGAGGTTGGAGCCTGCTGTCTGTCTGTCTGTCTGTCAGTCTGTCTGTCTGTCTGTCTGTCTGTCTGTCTGTCTGTCTGTCTGTCTGTCTACCTGTCTGTCTGTCTGTCTGTCTGTCTGTGTGTGCTGAAAAAAATCCAGTGTTAATACACAGCCTAGACTCTGTAAACTTGTATGTAAACAAATGGAACACCGTAGCTATAGCAACATGCCCGTTTACAGAGCCTAGGCTGTGTATTAACGATGGAATTTTTTTTCCCATTACACAGTACAGACAGGTAGTGGATCATGAGGAGATATTCACTGATTTTGACATCAAGCATCATTTGGGCAACCGTGGCTCAGTTGGTAGAGCGGGTCGGCCGATGATCAAAGGGTTGGCGGTTCGATCCCCGCTCTGCCACCTGTGTCATGGTTGTTGTGTCCTTGGGCAAGACACTTCACCCACCTTGCCTCGTGTGAATGTGTATGACTGCTGTATGTTTGAGGTGGTGGTCTGAGGGGCCGTAGGCGCTGAATGGCTGCCACGCTTCCGTCAGTCTGCCCCAGGGCAGCTGTGGCTACTATGGTAGTTTACCACCACCGGTATGACTGTGTGTGAATGAATGGAACCTGGAACCCTGTAAATAGCTTTGAGTGCCTTGAAAAGCGATATATAAATCCAATACATTATTATTATTATTCAAGCGTTCTCCAGAATCACTGACTGCACCTTTAAAAATGTAAAAATACACATTGCTGACAGCAGTCTCTATGAATTTTCTGGTTGTCATTCCCACACACACACACACACCGCACACACGCACACACACATACGCACACACACACACACGCACGCACGCACGCACGCACACACACACACACACACACACACACACACACACACACACACACACACACACACACACACACACACACACACACACACACACACACACACACACACACACACACACACACACACACACACACACACACACACACGCGCACACACACACACACACAGCAGCTAATTATAATTAACTGATCTGAGCTCAGATTTAATATCCGTGAAATGATTCAGTTTTTAATTAAACATGTTTGAACTCCGAAGCGACACGGTTTCATTTCAACATTAATTCTAACATGTGTTCGCTAATCCAGTATGTAGTCTGGCAGCGCCCGCCTGCATACTTCATTTCATTTTTTCATTTAACTTTTATTTATCCTCGAGAGACCAATTGAGTGGGTGACCCTCATTTACAATGATGTCGAGTTCAAAACAAATTCAAAGGAAAAACAACAATACATAAACAATATTCAATGCAAATACATCAAATACACAACAACAGGTGAAGAGAAAAACAATTGAAACATTTACATAGTGGTGAAGAGTGGCAGCAATTGAAATTAAATGGGTGAAAGTACAATATAGCCTAATTAAAACAGTTACAGGTAGAGTTTGGCAGATTTAAAGGCCTACTTCACCGGTTTGAATATGAAGGTGTATTGAATTCTGAGATCCTATGTAGTATAAATGTGCAAAAAAAATTGAAATCGGTTCATCCTAGCCTGAGAAAAGGCAGAAAGAGTGTTTTTTTTAACCCTATATTTCTCCTTCTCGTGACATCACAGAAAGAGAAATATAGGGTTAAAAAAAAAACTTACTTTGTAAATATTACTGTAATGTCTTTTACTGTGACATCACAGTAATATTTACAAAGTACGTATTTTTTTAACCCTATATTTCTCTTTTGCACATTTATACTACATAGGATCTCAGAATTCAATACACCTTCATATTCAAACCGGTGAAATAGGCCTTTAAGATAGTTTGTTTGAATTGGTTAAAAGATATGAAGGTATTTAGTTTAATTTGTTGCTGTAAGTTGTTCCAGGAGTCAGGGGCACTGAAGCTAAAAGCTGTCTTTCCCAGCTACTTACACTCAATATTAATTTCCCTTCTGTAGTCTTGGTCCTGGGAGAGATTTGTATGCGCTTCATTTAGCGGAGAATAAAAACCACTGGATTAAGATGTTCAAATGTATTTTAAAAAACTACTGTGGCTCAGTTGGTAGAGCGGGTCGGCCGATGATCAAAGGGTTGGAGGTTCGATCCCCGACCTGCCACCTGTG
>CM047513.1:1384027-1389027 GCA_026122265.1 Ammodytes dubius | reverse complement strand
TGTGTGTGTGTGTGTGTGTGTGTGTGTGTGTGTGTGTGTGTGTGTGTGTGTGTGTGTGTGTGTGTGTGTGTGTGTGTGTGTGTGTCTGTGTGTGCGTGTGTGTGCGTGTGTGTGTCTAAAAAACGGTGTAGTTTTGACAGCAATTTTGGTTTTCATATGAAGATTCATTTTATTTGTCTCCCTGTCTCCCCGTCTCCCCGTCTCCCCGCCACATGTCCAAGTGACTCCCTGTCTCATCAAAATTACGCTTCCCAGAGAACTATTCGGCATTCTCAATTACGTTTGGCTGACAAACGTAATTTTTGTCCATGATTATTACGTTTTATTGAACATAATGCAAATAGGGGTAGTAGTAGTAGAACACTTTATTGTCCCCGTGGGGCAGTTGGGTTTGCGGCACAGTCGCACTTCATGACATCATATCAGACAAATGACACAAACAGATAGTCCATACATCAGACACTGACAGACATAACATGAAGAACATACATTACACACTACAATGCACTATACACCTTTGGACATGACCAGGCCAGCTGGACATCTAGCTTATTTTGACTGATTTAAGGCTTTTATGGCTTGTGGTACAAAAGAGAATTTGGATCTATTCTTGGTCATAAGGGGTACGCAGAAACGACGACCAGATAGCAGTAGTTTAAAATGGGATGCCAGGGGGTGTGTACAGTCACATACGATGTTATTGGCCTTTTTCACCAGTCTGTCTCTGTAAATGTGTTCAATGCTCGGTAGTGTGATCCCAAGTTGGTGACGGGAGACGGGCGATTTATTTTTATTTTTATTTTTATATCCAACTGTTGTCAGAGCGGGAGGTGTGCGTTGTCTGGGCGGCTGCCTGAACTACACAACACTGCAGGAAATTAATCTGTTCATATTTTACTTCATTCATTCATTCATTCATTCATTCATTCCAAAACCTTCATATCTTTTAACCAATTTAAACAAACTATCTTAAATCTGCCAAACTCTACCTGTAACTGTTTTAATTAGGCTATATTGTACTTTCACCCATTTAATTTTAATTGCTGCCACTCTTCACCACTGTGTAAATGTTTCAATAGTTTTTTTTTCTCTTCACCTGTTGTTGTGTATTTGATGTTTTTGCATTGTATATTTTGTATGTATTGTTGTTCTTCCTTTGAATTTGTTTTGAACTCGACGTCATTGTAAATGAGGGTCACCCCTCAATTGGTCTCTCGAGGATAAATAAAAGTTAAATGAAAATGAAAATAAATCTTCCTTATCTGATTTTTTTTTCTCTCTCCTGTCTGTGGCCCTAAAACTCTCCTGTACTTTAGTATGTAGTGTAGTAAAAAAGACTAAAACTCTTCTGTACTTTAGTATGTAGTGTAGTAAAAAAGAAAGAGTATGTGATTTGGAACGCAAAAATAAATACTCCAAAATGCTATTGGAGTTAGTGGGGGCATTTATGTTATTTTCAGCATACTACAATTGACGTGCATGTATTGGGACATCCTAAATCTTTTTTCTGGCATACTAAATAGTAGGGAAGTATGGGGATTGGAACGCAGGGACTGTATGGTTACATTCCGAATCGCATACTTTCTACTATATAGTATGTAGAAAGAAGATTTAGGATGTCCCGATTCTTGTGGCCAGATTTAGGATGGTTAGAAGTACCCGGATGTCCTACTTCATCCGGCCAAGATTGTTAGTGTTGAAAACTGCATCCTATTTGGGCAATTCTGACCCACAATCCAGTGCGCACGTGAAGTGACGTCACATCGACGAAGCCTCCATATGAAAACAAACGGGGATGAGACGGATATAAAAGCAAGAGGCAAGATCAAGGCGCAATGTTATGATGAAATAAGAGAGTAAAGTATGTCCCAATAGTATGCCTACTGCATCCTAACTAGATTGTTTTTATCGTTGGATGTAGTATGTAGAAGCGATCATTGGAACACCGGTTGAGTGAACGCTGGCGCGACTAGCTGCCGCTGCTCTCCGGTTATTTTTAAAGTTTTTATGTTTCTATGCCTCGCTTTCAGCAGACTTCCTACTCATGGTGAAAGTGCTACTGTTGATTCATACCATGGGCCTAGTATAATGCAATTTGTTTTCTATCGGCCTTGTTTTTGAACGTTCGGTTTTACGTACCTGGAATACCTGGCTACTGCTACCGCTGCTCGGTCCAACAGCCCGTGGATCATGATGTGGATCTACAACCTTGCTGTGAGCTCTGTGCTCTTGTGGACTGTCCTGTCTCTTCTAATAAATCCAGCGTCAACCTTGATCCAGTACATGAGTGCGGAGCTCCTCCAACTGCGGTCTCACTACCGTTCTGCTCCCCCGTCAGTACTGCACCGCTTTCCCTACATCGCTCGCCGGAGGTACATCCACCGCGGAGCCGGACGGAGTTATAACATCGATGACTCCACTGCCATACAGTCCATCTGGTCCTCCGGCCACCGCCTGCCTCCGAAAAACACCGGCAGGAGGGTGGACCACAGCGCGTTAGCTAGCCTAGCTAGGCCGGCTAACGTTGGCTTCTCCAACCAGCATTCTGACGTCAACTTTGGTCTACTCAACACCCGCTCTCTTACTGGCAAGGGACAACTACTGCAAGACCTCCTCCTCGACCGAAAACTCGACTGTCTCTGTCTTACTGAGACATGGCAAACTCCTGATGATTTTTCTCAGTTGAATGAATGTACACCACCTGGGTTTGTTTACACCGGCAAACCTCGTCTCTCCGGAAGAGGAGGAGGTCTCGCGATACTACACCGCGAGACTTGGAAGGTCGCTCATGTTACTTTGCCTGCGTCACAGTCATTCGAGGCTGTGGCTCTTCAATTAATTGGTCCTACTCCCACTGTTTTAGTTAACATTTACCGCCCACCCAAACATAACAAGGACTTCATTGATGAATTCACCACACTTCTCACTCACATCTGCTCACTCTCATCCAATATAATTCTGCTTGGTGACATAAATATTCATTTAGACAACAACAATCTTGCATCTACTAAGGACTTCATTTCATGCCTGGACAGTTTTGGTCTCACACAATATATTGATTTCCCCACCCACTGTAAAGGTCATATCTTGGACCTAGTCTGCTGTTCAGGCGTCACTCCTCAAAAGTGCTCTGCTGCCGACCTCCCCATCTCTGACCACAAACTTGTCTCATTTAATCTATGTCTTACATTGTCCAAAACCAAGCAATCCCGTGTCATATCCTTCCGTAACATAAAAAATATCAACCTAGCTGACCTCACAACTGGCATTGAAAATCTCTCCATTATCACCCCCCCATACACCCCGGATCAGTTGGTTGATTTGTACAATCATGGTCTCAAATCTCTGCTCAACTCACTTGCCCCTGTTAAAACCCGGCCTGTCTCATTCCCCCACTCTGCCCCCTGGTTTTCCCCCCATCTGCGCCAGTTGAAGGCCAAAGGTCGTCAGCTGGAGCGTCTTTTCAATAGCACTGGACTCACTATACATAAACAAATGCACTATGCTCACATCCTCCAGTATAAAGACGCCATTTCATCTGCCAAATCCCAATACTTTGCAGACATCATCAGTTCTGGTGCTGGGAATACCAGGGCCCTGTTCTCAGTGGTCAACAATTCTCTCCGCCCCCCCGATGTCCTTCCACCACACTTCTACTCCACTGACCACTGTAACTCAATAATGGCATTTTTTGACTCAAAAATATCCACCATCCACCAGCAACTGACCCCTCACACGTCTAGTCATCCGCCTCCCTTTGTTCCCAATCCCCCCCTCTCCGTACCTCTCTCCTGCTTTCAACTCCCCTCAGCGACTGACTTAACAAAACTCATCCGGACTTCCAAACCATCTACCTGCCAACTTGACCCCCTGCCATCCTCCCTGGTTATAGCCTCCCTTCCCTCTCTACTACCCCTGATAACAGTCATTATTCATTCCTCTCTCACCTCTGGTTCCGTCCCATCCCAGTTTAAATCTGCTGCCGTTACACCGCTTCTGAAGAAACCTGGTTTAGACCCCAACATTTTCAATAACCTCCGCCCCATCTCCAATCTGCCATTTCTCTCAAAAATTCTGGAAAAAGTAGTCTCATCACAGATTCAGGCCCACCTCTCCAACAATAACCTCTATGAACAGTTTCAATCCGGTTTCCGCCCCCGTCACAGCACAGAAACAGCACTCATAAAAATCACTAACGACCTCCTGATGGCAGCAGACTCTGGACATTTATCCATACTCATCCTCCTTGATTTGACAGCAGCTTTTGACACCATTTCCCATTCCATCCTCCTCCACCGACTAGCCTCCATTGGCATATCCGACACACCCCTAGACTGGTTCCACTCATATCTCTCTGGCCGCACTCAATTCATTCAGTTAAAATCATTCTCATCCCATACCTCCCCCCTCTCCTCCGGTGTTCCCCAGGGCTCTGTCCTTGGCCCCATTCTATTCATCATCTATCTCCTCCCACTTGGTCAAATATTCCGTCACCATAACATTAATTTTCACTGCTACGCGGACGACACCCAGCTCTATGTCTCCTCCAAACCTTCAACCACCCTCCCACCCCCCTCCCTCTGTGCCTGCCTACAGGAAATCAAATCCTGGTTCTCCTCCCATTTTCTCAAACTTAACAGCAACAAAACAGAGATAGCCATCATCGGCTCCAAATTTACACTCACCAAGCAACCCAGTTTCACCCTCTCCATTGACAACTCCTCAGTTTCCCCCTCCCCTCAGGTCAAGAGTCTGGGTGTCGTCCTCGACAGCACCCTATCATTCCATACCCATATCAACAACTCCATCCGGTCCGCCTACTTTCACATTCGAAATATCAACCGCCTCCGTCCGTCACTCACTCCCAACAGCGCCGCTATCTTGGTCCACTCTCTAGTCACCTCACGCCTGGATTACTGCAACTCCCTTCTGTTTGGTCTCCCCCACAAACTCCTTCATAAACTCCAACTGGTCCAAAACGCTGCTGCACGTATCATCAC